>PVJH01005796.1:0-72261 GCA_004026705.1 Nesogale talazaci
TCTGCCGTTTGCTGCCTGTAACCAATAGCCTGGATTGCTCTACAGAGGACTCCAGTGAGTTGCACTGAGCAACCTGTATTGTATTATAGTTAACTTTTTCTCTTTTATCTTGTTTACTTTTCTCTTTATATATAAATATATAAAAATAATTACTAGTGTCCTGAATTTTATTTCTCTAAGAGAACCCTGCCTGACACAAACCATCACAATCAATTTTAGAACACCTTCTTCATTTATGTAGCTATTATTACTAGCTCCTAATTTCCCCAACCTCTCCTGCCATACCTGAAAGCAACCATGAATGCAGGTACTGATTCTACAGATTTACCTATCCTGAATTTCATATTCAGAAAAATATTTTTAAAATAATAGCAATAATATTAACAAAGTAAAACAGAGAAACACTTCAATCAAAAGCAAAGCAAAAAATTTAAAACACTTTAAATGGGTCCAAAGGGAGTTCAAATGATCAGGAATGCAATTTTTCAAAGATCATTTTATTGGGGGCTCTTACAGCTCTTCTACAATTCCATAAATAAATTATATCAAGAATATTTGTTCATATGGTGACATCATCATTTTCTAAATATTTAGTTTCATTTCAAGCCCTTGGTATCAGCTTCCCTTTTGTCACCCTTCTCCTCCTCCCCACTCTCTTTACCCCTGGATAAGTTGTAAATTATTATTACTTTCATGTCTTACACCTTTCCCTTACATTTTCTGTTGTTTCTCCCACTGAGGACATAGAGGGTTGGTGGGGTACTTGTATGCCTATCATTGTAATTGGTGCCCCTTTCCTCCTTTTTCTCACCTTCCCCATACCCTCCTGGTATCACTAGTCCCATTTCTGCTCCTGAGGGTTTCATCTGGTCTGGACTCTATGGGCTGTGAGAATTTTTCACAGTGTACATGCTCTGGTCTAGCCAGAAGTGAAAGACAGGTTTGAGTTCATCATCGTGGGGATGGGGTGGGGTGAAGAAGCCTCAAGGAAACAGAGAAATATTGTGTGCTTCATACAGCACCCTGATTGACTCATCCCTTCCTTATGACCTTTCTGTGAGGGAATGTATCATTGTCTACAAATGGACTTGGGGGGTCTTTGCTCTGATGCCCCTCATTCTCAATGATATGTTTTATCATTTTGTTTTATTCACTGTTTGACTCTTTTGAGTCTTCTACCTGATTCTGTCAATACCTCATGCTCACACAGACTAGTGTACTTCTTCCATGTTAGCTTGTTGCTTCTCTGCTAAATGGCCGCTTGTTAAATTTCAAGGATGTAAGACCCCAGAGGCTATACCTTTTGATAGCCAGCCACATGAAGCTCTCTTCCATCCCATTTACTGATGCACCCACTTTGTTTTCACTGATTATGCAGACAGGGTAAACATCACAGAATGCCAGGATGTTAGAACAAAGTGTTTTTGCATCAAAGGAAGACTTGAGCAGAGCCTCCAAAGTCAGTCTACTTCCTCAATGCATTGCCATATAAATAAAAAGGCCAATGTGTCTTTTTTTATAAATTATTTACATAACTACACACCTTTGTTTATACCTCTGTTCATAGCTTTGAGTCCTCGATTATTCTTCTGTTTTATTTTACCTTCCTTCTGCCCTACCATCAAGCTCACACTTATTCTGCCTCATAGTAATGCCTCTCTGCTAGATTCCTATTGTTCCAACACCACTGGGACATCTATATCCCTGTTTGTTCCCCTGTCTTCGGCACTGTTTGTTCACCTCTCCTTTCATCCACTTTTTCGTGCCCCAGAGTCACTCCAGAAATATAGGTCCCATTATTTTCTCATGCCTTGCTTTTCATGCCTACCTTAAATAGGTAGGCAAAACAACAGTATAGACAAAATAAAAAGAAAACAAAAGATTGAATAAAATTAGAAAGGAAAAAAAGAAATTAGCAGGGCTGAGCCCCAGTGGCGTAGTGGTTGTGCGCGGGACTGCGGCCCACTGGTACGGAGGTTCAATTCCAGCTCCATAGGGGCAAAGGATGGCCTCCTACTCCCACCACCAGGGCAGTGATGCCTAAAAAAAAAGAAAAAAGAAAAAAAGAAAAAAAAAGAAAAAAGAAATTAGCAGATAAAACAAAGCTAAAACAGAAAAACAAACATACCAGGTTTGTCTATTGACCTTTATGTCTATCTCCCCACCAGTCCTAGGGGGTTCTGGGAACTTCTGCTAGCCTGATGTCGGTTTTGGGAGTTCCTCAGGGGTTTGTGGTGTGGTTTTGCTCCCATTGCTGATCTATTATGTTCCCTTCTTGGTTCACTCCACTGTGGGGGTGGTCAGACAAGATTCACTGCATACCTTGTGTCTTGAGTATTGTCCTCTGTCACAGTATGCTCTGTCCAGGGGACATCATGCCTCAAGCAATTGTCAGCCTCATAGTCCTCTCTGTTCCTTAGCAACAACATACAGGGACGTCATCATCAAGACTTGGTGTGACAATATGGTGTGACAACATCTCTGTCTTTCCTCCATGGTTGGCACCTGCATGGGCATGGAAAACCAGGCCCTCTCCCCGAACTGTAAGTTTAATGTTATTTTCTGTAGCACATACTTGGGGGTTAAGTTTCACTTTTATTGGTCAATTCTGTAGACCTCTCTGTTCATGAGTTGCTCCATGTGGCCCTAATGTTTTGACATGCCACCGTAGGTTCTGCACTCACATTGCCATTTCTGTGGAGACATAACTAATACCCTCCCCTGGGTGGACTAATGCCCTATTCCCCACTGCCGCCATCTCCTGCTTTTTTATTATTTACATTTCAGTAATAATTCCTTTGTCTGTTGTGTCACTTCTAAAAATCCTCTCCGAGTCTGTTGGTTTTCTTGGGACTCTTGGGATGAAATCTTTTGATTCACAAAGGTGTTTTTTCTGTACGTCCAATTTGACAACTCCAATTTCATCTGTATGTGTACACTTCCCTGTCACAGTTATCCTATATATACCAAGCACCAAGGTTCTTAAGTATGTCTGATTCCTTCATTTGGGGATTTAGGTGTATGTTTATTCTTGTTCATGAGGTGAAGTAAGGTTTTGCTTCATTTTTCCACAGGTGACTACCCATTGTTTCCAGCCCCACTTGTTACACTGGGCATCAACTTCCCACTTGATGCTTTGGGGGCCCTTGTGAAAGAAAAGCTGATGATTTTATTTCTGGGTTTTTGCCTCTTTTCCATCAATGCAAATACCTGTCATTATTTCAGTACCACACTGTTTTGACCACTATGGTTATGTGGTAGGTGTTCAAGTCACATTAAGGGAGCTTTTCGCCTTTATCCTTCCTCTTCAGGAGTTCTTGATTAATTCTGTATTTTTCCTCCTTCTCCATATGAAATTAGTGGTAAGCTTTTCCAATTCATTGAAAAGGGTTTTTGGTATTTGAGTTAGGATAGCATTAAATTTATATAGTGCCTTGGGTAAGATTGACATCTTTATTATATCGAGTCTTCCAATCCATGAACATGGGATATTCTTCCATTTGTGGAGATTCCTTTTGGTTTCCTCATGGAGGATTCTATAATTTTCCTTGTGTAATTCTTGTTTTCTGGGTTAGTTATAACCCTAGATACTTCAATTTGTTCTTGACTATTGTGAAGGGTACTAACTTTTTTATTTCCTCTCCCATGGTCTTTTGCCTTGTTTTTGGCAAACCAATAGACTTCTGCTTGTTGGTACTGTATGTTATAACCACTGTTCTATATTCCTCTATTACTGTTAGGGCTTACATTGTGAGACTTTGGAGGTTTTCAATGTACAGAATCATTTCATCTGAAAATAGCAAGAGTTGTACCTCCACATCCCCCAGACAGATAACAATAGTCCTTTGTTGCCTTAGATTGTTAGCTAAAATCTTCAGTACAATGTTGAATAAAAGTGGGGACAAGTGGCTTCCTTGTCCTGTCTTGTTTTTCAGTGGGGTTGTTTTTGTCTCTTCTCCATTGACTATGATGTTTGCTGTCTGCTTTTCATAAATAGCAGATATTAACTGAAAGAACTTTCCTTCCATTCTTATCTTCTTTAGTTTCAATAAGGAATGGGGGTTGGACGCTGTCAAATGCCTTTTCTGAATCTATTGATATTATCATGTGATTCTTATTCATTTGCTTAATAATACAGCAGATAATATAAAGGGTCTTTCATATGTTGAACCATTCCTCTATGCCTGGAATGAATCCCACCTGAACATGATGGACATTATGTTTTATATACTGTTGTATTCTATTGGTCAATATAGAGTTAAGGATTTTGTATCTATGCTCATTAGAGATATCGGACTATAGTTTGCTGTTCCCGTGGGATCCTTGCCCTGCTTGGGTATGAAAGATATACTAGCTTCATAGAGTGAGATTTGAAGTGGGTCATCTTTTTCTATGCTCTGAAATAACTTGTGAAGAATCAATATTCTGTAAAATCCTCCTGTGAAGCTGTCTGGTCTGAGAGGTTGGTTCTTTGGTAGTTGCTTGATAGCCATATCTCTTTCTTCTTTTGCAATGGGTCTGTTGAGGTTCTTGACCTCTATCTGGGTCAAGATAGAGGTCCTTTATCTAGGATAGGATTGTTTTTCCAAGCATTTGTCCATGTGTTTCAGGTTAATGGAATTCAGTAGAATATAGAATTTCATATTACTTTGTGCTTATCCTTTCAATCATTGTGATTTCCCTGGTTTTATCCCTCATCCTGACTCTTGATGTTTACTCCATCCTTTCTTGGTTAGCTTAGCCAGTGGTCTGTTGGGTTTTTTCAAAGGGCCAGCTTTTTTCTGTGTTGATTTTTTTTCAATGTTCTCTTATTTTCACACTTATTTAATGTGGACTAATTTTTATTATTTCTTTTATTTAGTGATAAAAGAGGTTGTTCTGTTGACATTGTTCTAATTGCTGGAGGTTTTGTGACAGCATATCAGTCACAATTCTATCTTCCTTTTTTGCATTTGCATTAATCACTATCAAATTGTCTCTGATAGCTGCTTCTGCTGTATCCCACAGATTTTGGTACACTCTATTCTCATGCTCATTAGTTTTTAGAAACAACCTAAGTTCCTCTATAATCTGGGCCAGAACCCATTCATGTTGCAGTAGGTTGTTAGATTGTTATTCATCTTCCAGTTGTTGGCCTTTGTATTCCTTGTCATCCTTTTGTTTATCCCAAGCTTTATGGGTGGTGGTCTGGGTTGCTTGCCTGAATGATCTCTATGTGTTTAAATTTACTGGGTCCCAGAAGGTGGTCTGTTTTTGAAAATGAGTCATTTTCACTTTAAAATAATGTGATTTTTCTTGCATTTGAGTAGACGGCTTGATAAATGTCTATCAGATCCAGTCACCTAATTGTAGTGTTTAGCGCTATAGCTTCCTTGCTGAGCTTCTCTCCCAGTAATGTATATCACTCTGATACCAGTGTATTAACATCACCTACTATGATTGCTGAGTTTGCGATTTCTTTTTTCACTGCTTGAATAGTTTGATAAATTTGTACGTCTCTCATTAAGCACATTTATATTTCCTATGCTTACTGGTCTATTGATCATTTGATCATTATATGGTGTCCATTCTTGTCTCTTTTTATGATTTGACCTTGTTTTAGTCCGGGATGCCTAGAGAAATAAATCCATAGACATTCATATGTGTTTGAGATAGAATTTTATATACAAGAGCAATAGAATATTGAGACTCATCCCAGCCAGGTTCAGATTAAGTCTATAAGTCTACTATTATCCCATCTGTCTGATATCAATCAATATAAATTCTTCTTCTGACTCACTTAACATGTGCAATGATGCCAAATGCAGGAAGATCACAGGTGAGTTGGTGGAATAAATTGTGTATTTAATGACAGTGAAAACATCTCAGTGCTGGCAGGGTTTTCCATGTGATTCTTTCAGTCCCAGGTCTCTAGTATAGCTCCATGTGTCTTGTCAGCAGGAATGTCTATCAGGAAGTGTGGGAGTGGCCCACCTCCAGTGAACTATTTATGTCTTTAGTGTCTCCAAATGAGGTCCTCAAGCTACTACCTGATTGACAGTCTTGACTTCACCTCTCCACAAGTTGACACTAGATTACGTAAATATCACACACCTTGACATCAATTTTGTTAGCATTTCAACCCATGCTTTTTGTAAGTTGAAGCATATGAACAATCAAAGCAAATCAAAGTCTGATTGATACCCTTGCACAGGGGTCATGTTACTCTTCTCTGTATTATTCCAAATTTAGTATATGTGCTGCAGAAGCAAGCATAAGCATGAACTCTTAGCTTCATCTTAACACTAGGTGCTATTGACTTATTAAAGGAGAATCTGAAAAAAAAAGAATTAGCCCGAAAATGTGTCCAACTAAAAGAAATATTGGCATCTCTAAGTTTTACTGCATCTGAGTCAGCTCCAGGAATTTTGTCAACAGCAACTCTCACCCCCTAACCTTGTATGTGTCAAACGCTGAACTGGCACCCAAAACAAAGTTTTATGTTGAGCTTAGTTTGTCTCTTACTTTCATTACGTACCTATGAAAGATTTCTTGTTAATTGCAATGTATTTGTTGTAGAATTTATTATATTGTATTATCATTGAATAGAAAAGAGTTATGTAGAATAAAAGGATATTTTCTTTCAATGTTCTGTCATAGTATGGAATACTAAAATCTTTCAAATGAATGAAAAACCAAGGAAAATAAGAAAAGCTATTGTTTTAAGAATTGGGAGATTTTTAAGATAAAATTATTATTACAGCATTCATATATAAATCAAAAAATAATAGTCAATGTAATCCAGCATTTAAACAAAGCAAAGGACTATAACCACATGGTCACATCAATAGATGTATAAAAAATATTTGACACTATCCAACACCCACTTCTAATAAGTACATACATTAAAATATGAGAAGGAATAGAAAGGAAACTCCTTAATATAGTAAAGATAAAGTATGAAAATTCAGCAACCAATAGGACACTCAGAGGAGGGAAACTGAAAACATGCTCCTGGTGAATGGGAACTAAACAAGGGTGCCCCTTATCATCACTGTTATTTAACATCATGCTGTAAATCTTGAACAAAGTCATTAGTAACTAAGTTACTTAAGAGTAAACAGCTTGTCTAGTGCCTGTGAATCATAAATGTCAACTCCTCTATATGTACATCTTAAAAAAGCACTTTGACAGAGGAGACTTCACCTCAGCTGGGGTCAGTCTTTCAAAATATGGGGAGAGGAAGACAACCTTACAGCTACTTCCTGACAATACTGTTCTAAAGTCCCCCAAATCATCAGATAATCTTACAAGAGTGAAAAATGAACCTTACTGGAAATTCAAGTCCAGATCAGGGGGAGAGAATATGTATGTTAGGGAAACTGCGATTGCAGTCCCACACACAACCACTACGCCACTGGGGCTCAGCCCCTGAAATTCCATCAATGTTATTAACCACATTGATAAGAAAAAGAGAAGATTCACATGATATTTTCGATAGGCTCAGAACAAAGCATTTCACAACATGCACCACCTATTCCTAATTATGACACTCAAGAAGATAGAGATGGAAAGACAATTCCTCAAGTTATCAAAAGCCATTTACAGAAAACCCAACACAATAGTCAACATCATAGTCAACAGAGAAAAGATGAAAATCCTGTAAAAGAGGCCCAGAATAGATTGCCCCTTGTCTACACTTCTTTTCAACCTTGTACTGCAAGTCTTAGCTAACAACACAAGGCAGCAAAACACATTACTCTCTGGGAGAGTAGGAAAATATAGCGATTTTCAGGCACTCAGGCAGGGGATAGAACAAACCCAATGATGTGCATGTCATTCTTACACAAAGAAGGGAAAGCAAATGGGAAGAAGAAGAAAGGGGAAAGAAAATAAAAAGAGGGAGATGAAGGTACTGGGAGAGTAGGGCACTAATCCATTCAGGAGAGGGTGTTGTTTAGGTCTCCACTGAAACGGGAGTGTGAGTACAGACCCCACATCGGCCACCTGAGAACAACATAACCACATTGAGCCGCTCATTAACAAAGAGGTCAATTAATGCCAAACTCCCCCACCCATACTCACCCACCACCACCACCACCACCACTACCACTAGAAGTATGTGCTACAGAAAATAACACTAAATCTACAGGATAGGAAGAGGGTCTGGTCAGGCACATCCACACAGAAGCAAAGGAAAAAGAGAGAGCAAGGGACTAGACTACATACTGGTACACCAAACCCTGAGAATGACATACCTGAACAGAGTTGCTAAGTGACAGAGAGGACTGTAAGTCCAATAGCAGCTAGAGACCTGATGTCTCCTCGCTGGAGTTTACCACAACAGTGGACAATACGGGGACACAAGTCAGGGAGTTGGTCTGGTCTGATCACTCCCGAAATGGGGCAAAGCATAAAGGGAGCATAACAGATAAGGAACCTAAGCGAAGCAATCCATACCTGAGGAGCAGCAAGAATAGACTTCAGGCTAGGTCCTAGCCGCTAGGAGGGACAGTACACAGAAAGCCCAGTACCTGTGAGAATGCAGTCATAAAAGTCAGTGATTAGACCTAGAATTAATTAGCTTTCGGTAGAGCTGCTAGTTTTTTCTTTTCTTATTAGATCTTTTGTTTTACTTTTGTCTCCATTATTATTGTTTTCCCTATCTATACAAGAAAGGCATGTGAAGCAAGCTCCAGGAAAAATCACCTGGAATGAGTTCTGGAGAGCCATCAGGGAAGGGGAAGGCATATAAAAGGAGTGCTAAGCCAACAACGCCATATACAGGGGGACAACTGGAGAGTAAAAAGCAACAAGGAGAACATAGACATGCAAGTGGTGTTGGAGTAACTAATCTAGCTGAGAGGAATCACTAAGAGGCAGAAGGGTGACAAGGATGGTAGGGCAGGAAGAATGTAAAAGGAAACGGGAAAGTTCAAGGAATCAAAGCTATGGATAGAAATATAAACATAGGTGTGTACTTAGGTGATATATTAATTTATAAAAATAGAGGTATAGGTCAATGTTCATATATTCATATGGCAATACATTGAGGGAGGGGACAGACTTTGGGCCTCTGGCTCAAGCTTTACCTATATGCAAGAACACTTTGCTCTAAGAACCTGTCCAACCTGCCAACAGAATGACTGAAAACAAAGTGGGTACATAAGCAAATGTGGTGAGGAAAGCTGATTGTTCCTGGCTACCAAATGATATAGTATCTGGGGTCTTAGTGGCTTGAAGTTAAGCAACAAACCCACAAGGAAAAAGCACACCAGCCTGTGCCACCTTGAGGCATAGATGGAATCAGGTAACAGGCATCACAAGGCCTGGTAAAGAAAAAATATATATTATTGAGAACAAGGGGGATTGGAGCAGAGACTAAAACCCCATATGTAGACAATAGGACTTCTCCTCACAAAAGAGTCACAAGGGAAGGATGAGTCAACTGGGGCACTGGTGAAATACACAGCATTCCTCTGGTTCTTTGAGGCTTCCTCACAAACAACACACACACACACACACACACACAATATCATGTCACCAGTCTTTCAGTTCTGGCTGGACCAGAATATGTCACTGGAACAGATAAATGCTCCTGACACAGAATCCAGTTCAGATAAACCACTCAGGAAGAGAAGAGGGAGCAGCGATACCAGGAGGGTAAGGGACAGGGGTCTTGGCAAGGGTAGGAAGGGAAAATGGATGGCAATGATCATTGTATCACTGCTACCACCACCACCCACCCCACCCCCAAAGGTGAAAAATAGCAAATGTGGGTGAAAGGAGGCAGAGGTTGATGTAAGGCGTGAAAATAAAAGTCACTCATAATTTATCAAGGGATCACGAGGGTGGGGAAGGGGTAGGGATAGAAAAGAGAGGAGCTGATACCAAAGGCTCAAATCAAAAGTAAAGATTTAGAAATTGATGATGACAACATATGGAAAAACAAGCTTGATACAGTTGAAGTATAGATTGTTGTAAGAGTTTTAAGAGACTCCAACAAAATGATCTTTTAAAAAAAGAGTTCACACCTCATCTTGTACTCTAACTAATACCCTTCAGCATTTGATGCAATATGAAACATTCTTTAGAACTTTACTTTTTAGGAAATGGAAGGCATTGTGTGTGAAGCTCTTTTAAATTTAAATTTTCAGTGCATCTACAAACCAGGGATAATTATTAAAAATCATTGGTAAATCAGTAAGGAGCTAAACACTGAATATAGAAACACTTTTGAAGCCAACGTTGTAGTTTATTGGACACATGGCCCATGATTGATGCATATTGTCAAACCATGGTGACCATGCTTTTGAATTTGACTTTGACTTGGTCTCATGCTTGCTCAAGGTGGACTTTAACTACTTTTTCTGTAACCTCCAGCAGTTGCCAATTTTCAGAATGTTGTGAAATGCATTGGAATATACTGATATCCCCATCTCTTCTGTTCAGAAAGGCACATGTGGTAAAGAACTGAAACATCCCGCTGAGTAACGATAACGCCAAGCAGCCACCTAGAGCACAACCATCTCGAGAGGAGATATACTGTCAACATGCTTCCTTAGCATCACTATGCCAATGCATTGATTCATCTTCATTCGTCATTATTTAATATCCAACTTCCACATGTCCATGAGGCAATGGGAATTACCATGGCACCTTAGTCCGCAAAGATTCTGCTTTTCAAAACTCTAAAGAGGTCTTTTGCAGCAAATTTACTTAAGACAACATGTAAGTTGTTCTTTTGACTGATGCCTCCATGAGCAGAGATTGCATACCCAATGCCTACAAAACCCTTAACAATTTTGACGTTGCCAAGGATTTTGTTGACGATCCATATTGACTGAGTTGTAATTCGCACTGAACGTTCAAATCCTTGATGTTTATTGGAAAGTGCTCAAGTTCCACTTACTTTCAGCAAGGAAAGTTCTGTCATCTGAATATTGCAGGTTGTTAATAAGTTCCCATTTTGATGCCGCATTCGTATTCATATAAGCCACCTTCTCTGATAACTTTTTCCGTGTACCGTTTGAATAAGTACAGTGAAAGGATGCAACCCTGTCATGCATCTTTCCTGATGTTAAAATATTCATTCAGCATATTCTTTTTCTGCTTGTACACTTCTCTTTTGTACAATTTTCTATGTACAAGAAAGTTGTGACAATCCGTCCAAGATCCCTCTGACATCAGCAATGATCTCCCTTGTTCATGTCCTCTTCTGGACTCATCCTCTGCCCCTGGTGCTCCCTTTTCATGTACTGCTGCAACCATTATTAGATGATCTTAAGCAACATTTTATCAGTGATATTGCTCTATAATTTGAGCAATCTGCTTGGTCATCTTTCTTTGGGATGGTAACAAATATGGATCTCTCCCATTCAGTTGGTCAAGTGGCTGTCTTCCAAATTCATTGGCATTGATGAATGTTCCTTGAGCTTATTTGAAACATTTCAATTGATATTCCATCAATCCCTGGATCCTTATTCTTGGCTAATGCTTTCAGTGCGTTCGATCTTCTTCTGTTTAGCACCATTGGTCCTTGTTCAAGTACCAACTCCTGAAATGGTGACATGTCTACAAGTTCATTTTTGGTAAAGTGATTGTGTATTAATTCCATCTTCTTTGCCGTTTCCTGAAGGATTTTGCCCACAGGATCTTTTAATATGTTGGCAAGGGGTGATTGTAATTCTGGGTCTATTGAAGACTTCTCAGCTCTCCATTGACATGTTCGACTTTAAGTAAAAATACAAACACACACGAAGGATAAGGAAAGAACTCAAAAACTTCTCTGAGAGTGAACTAAATATCATTTGAAAATCTTTACCTTTTTGATAAATCTGTGATTCTAACTCCAGGTCATACTAACTTCTTTTAGGAAATGAGTGGTGAGAGGAGTCCAAGAAATGAGCAAGGTTCTTTATGTTAAAATCCAGTATAATGAGATTTACGTTTTTAAGCTTAAGAGTTGAGGGGGTTCCCAGCATTATCTTTAGTGTCACAAATGACTTTTAGAAAACACAAAGCATTTCTTGAAAATTGAAAGCAGGAGACACTTTTGAGATAAAATACACAATCACACTGTACTTTTAAAAGTTCTTTGCAATCTTCTTCAAGTGTGGTTCATAAATGATTCTCTGTGGTTTTTCTTTTAGATGGATGGTTTGACTCTGCAATATGTCTGAAATTCTAAAAAAGTTTTTATGATCTCTCAAGACCCACTGATGAGAATAAAACTAAATTGTCATCCAAATATCTTTTAAGTGATTGTCATGTACAAGACTCAACTTTCAATGCCAAAATAAAAGAGTTATTTTAGACACACTGAAACTCCTAATCTTTTTTATTTTTTGAATAATATTATTGAGGGCTCATAAAACTCATCACGATCCATAAAAACATCCATTGTATGTCAAGCACATTTGTACATTTGTTGTCATCATCAGTCTCAAAACATTTGCTTTCTACTTAAGCCCTTGATATCAGCTCCTCATTTTCCCCCTCCCTTCCTGCTCCCCCTTCCATCATGAACCCTTGACAATTTATAGATTATTATTTTTTCCATATCTTACACTGTCTGATGTCTCCCTTCACCTGTTTTCTGTACCCCAGGGAGGAAATTATTTGTAGTTCCTTATAATCAGTTATAAGGAACTACCCTAGCTTCTACCTTAGCTTCCCTCCACCCTCCCAGTATTGCCACTCTCTCCACTGATCCTAAAGGGATCATCTGTCCTAGATTCCCTATATTTCTGGTTCCTATTTATATCAGTGTACATTCTCTGGTATAACCGGGTTTGTAAAATAGAATTGAGATCATGATAGTGGGAGTGGGGGGAAAGGACTGAAGAACTGGATTAGTTGTATATTTCATCATTGCTATACTGTACCCTGACTGGCTTGTCTCCTCCCTGATACCCTCCTTTAAGCGGATGTCCCATTACCTACAGATGACTTGGGTCCTGAATATTCACTCCCCTTCATTTACAATAATGTAATTTTTAATTCTTTGATGACTGATACCTTATCCCTTTGATACCTCATGGTCACACATGCTGGTGTGCTTCTTCCATGTGGGCTTTGTTGCTTCTGAGCTAGATGGCCGCTTGTTTGTCTTCCAGCCTTTAAGACCAGAGGTGCTATACTTTTTGATAGCCTGGCACCATCAGCTTTCTTCTCCACATTTGCTTGAGCACATATTTGTCTTCAGCGGACATGTTGAGAAGGTGAGCATCATGAAATTCCAATTTAATAGAAAAAAAGTGTTCTTGCATTGAGGAAGTACTTGGATACTCTTAGCTTTGGGGGGCAGTATAAGTATCTTTCTGTATGCTGAAATGTATTTGGTATGTCATATTAGCGTATTTTAAAATTGGGCCAGCAAGCCTCCGGCATGCCTGGGTCTGGAGTGACCTTGTGTATTCCTTCAGTGCTTGCAAGCACAGTGTTGACATAGTTTGAGGCTTGTTCTGCACCAGCTCCAGAGTGAGGTTATAGACTTTTCAGACAGAGGGAAAAAAATAAAATAAAATTGGGAACATTTTATTACCTTAATATATTCAAATGTTTTAGGAGTATGCCCCAGGGAAGAAGAAAATGAAAGAGGAAAAACAGACCAGACCTTTTGGTGATTTAGGAGTCTGGTCATCCTTTTGTTTTCTTGCCTGCAGGTGATTTGCTGAGAAATCAGAGAGTGATCATTTTAGTTCTCCTTTGTAGTTACTTTTTTTTCAAGCTGCTTTAATGATTCTTTCTTTCAATTTGATTTTAGAAAGTTTGATTATGATATGACATTTTTAATTTATCCTATTTGAGTTCCACTGAAATTCTACAATGCATATCTCTCTTATTTCCTTATATAGTGGGATGTTTCCTTTGGATAAGTGTCAGTTTCTTTGTGCTTTCTTTTTGTCTTTTCCTGTTTAGACTATTGATCACATGTAAGTTACTCAACATAATTTGTAGACTTTCTCCTTTTTCTTTTTAAAAATAATTTTATCGGCACATAATTCATATTAAATTATTCAGTCACATTAAGAAGAGTTGCACAACCATCATCACAATCAATTTCAGAGCATTTTCTTCTTGTACTCAGTGTTTTTAGCGCCTCATTCCCACCCCAAACTCCACTGTCATGCCTTCGGTATTATGAATCATGCCATTTTTATTCCACTTACTCTATAGATTTACATATCATAGATTTCATTTACAAAAAATCATACAAAGCAGAAATAAACAAACCCAACAACAATAACCACCTGAGCTTAGAAAAACGTCTAAAAATTGTGCAGACACCTATAAAAATAGTGAAACAACTTTAAAATGGGTCACAAGTGAAACCAAATGATAGGGTGTTACATTTTAACCTAACTACACCACCCATACTCAACTTTACAATGCTCTCTTTCTGATAGCAAGGCTATTTACATCCTTTGGTTATGGCCAGAGAAATTCCAGAAGCTTAATCCCATATGGAGATCTTGCAAGTAGATTTGGGGTTCCCAATGTCTCCATAGCCTTCTGTAAACTGAGTGTTCCAAATTTAAGCTCTCTGTTTCGGGTTTTATTTTTTAGTCCTTTGATCACCCAAGTTTCTGTGCCTTGTCCATGTTGACTTAGTTGATACTTCACTTAGATGACCATTTGTTTAAAGACAAGACTTTAAGTACCCCAGATATTTTCCTTGCCAATATAAGGGCTCAGTCTGGTTTCTTGATTGAATTTTGTTATAGCACTCATATATTCATTTATTTCTTAATAAGGGTGAATGATGTCATAAGAATTCATTGTTTTCAGATTGGTGTTAGAAGTAAGTGCAAGTCTAGCATCCATTAATATGTCTGTGATTATATATGCCTGGTTCACTTTAGAGCCATCAGTATAATTTTTTGATAGAGAACATGATAAGTCATCCATTTGGGGCATAAGGTAATTCTATTGAGGTTGGAACAGACTCAATGAGACTTAACAATAACAACAATATCAATAGAATGAAATATGACCCATAGCTGCTACATCCCCACAATTGTTCTTATGTTGAGGCCCATTATTGCAGCTAATGTGTTAATCATCTTATCGAGCGAGGGCCTTCCTCTTTTTTCATGTCCCTGTACCAAGAATGGTGTCCTTCTTCAGGACCTTGTTTCTCCTGATGACATGTTCAAAGGACTAAGGATGCAGTCTCGCCAAGCTCCTTGCTTCTGAGAGCATTCTGGTTGTACTTCTTCCAAGACAGATATGATGTTTTTGTCAGTTCATGGTGCTTTAATACTCACTGATGATGCCATAATATAAATGCATAGAGTCTCCTTTAGTATTTCCTGTTTAGTGCCCAACTTTCACATCCATGTGAGTCTATTGAAAGCACAATGGCTTGGTATTTTCAAAGAAATATCTTGGATTTTACACACTTTAAACAAGTCTTGTGAAACATATTTACCTAATTCAATGTGTCATTTGGTCTTTTTACAACTGCTTCCTTGAACATTGCTTCATTAATTTAGCAATTACTACAGAATTTAAAACAAAAAGGAAATCATATATAGGTAGGCTGGCTACTCAGAGTGCAAGCCAAGAATTGTTGACTCTTTTAATCTTTAAGATTAAATTCTTAAGTGATTGGACAATATTTACACAGAAAACACTCATTATCAGGGGCAAAATCATATTTACCAGATTAATTCATGTCATAAAAAAGCATTAAAATAATAAATGTATGGTAGTTTCACAGCCATCATTCATTGTGGTGCCTCAAAACAAGAGATTCAGACCAAAGTCCAACAACTGCCAATTCCATAACTTTGGGATAATAGTCTTCTCCTCCTTCTCACAGTAGTGTGTTTCAGCTTTAAGTCCAAGAAACGGGTCAGTTCCTCATATCTACTACAGGTTAGTATGAGGTAAAGACCAATTTTCTTAGTGAGATTCCCCCATTGAATTCTCTGGTGTGGTCTATAAAGAATGTAGTGTGCCTACAAAGGACTGAACTTAAAGTCTCACTAGTCAATAGCACAAGACTCGGGTCACCAAGGTCTAGATATAAACAAGGTCAAAATTGTTCACTTTGGAAGCTAGTACAGTGATTACTACCTCCTTGGGTTTTAAATAAGTATTGCTAAGCATTTTTTCCAAGATGGGAGAATGTTCCACCAGTTTACTCACCAGCAAAAGTGCAATCACTTTCTCTGAGACACACTTTTCAGTAAAGTTCACTTTTCACTCTTGTAGGAGGGTTTTGATTTCGGGGAACAATAGCACGATGTTCTGTTCGAGCAACTGACTGGCCTTCTCTTTCTCCATCTTGAGAAACTGATCCCAGTTTAGGCGAGGATGCTTCTTTCAAGGTAATTTTTAAGACATACTTATAAACGGGGTCAAATGTGGTTCATAGGCTTATGCTCACTTCAGAGAATGAGTCTGAGAGTTCGCTTTTTGAATATATACTTTTAATATTCTATGTAGACTTGTTAACAGTTCTTTCCTGAATACTTACATGGTAGAAGGCTTCAATGAAGCCACTTGGTCTGGCACTTTTATTAGTGGGAAGGTTCTTGATGGCCTTCTCTATTGATTCTTTTGTTATAGGTCTATTAAGTTTTTGAATATCTATTTGCATTAATTTTGGTGTATTATGTATTTCTTGGTATTAGTCCTTTTCTTCTAGATTATCAACAAATTGAAGTATAGACTTTCTAGGTAGTGCCTTGATGCCAATGCTGTCTAGTTTTGGGGCAAGTAGGACTGGACCATCACGTCCATGGTTAAGGTAAGGTTCATGGAAAGGTGCTGACAGCTTAATAAGTTGATGCACCAGCTATCCTGACCTTTGTCTTACATAAAGTAGTCACTCTCCTTCTTGTTCCTTATAAAGCCACAGAAACATGATGTTCTGCCAAAATCAGCTATAATCCCTGATCCTGGCTTCTTCCCAACTTTGTTTAAGCTTGTGGTAGTAGTCATCATGCCTTGCCAGTATAAATAAACACAATGAGGATGCTGAACAGACTTCTCCCTCATCAGGAGAAAAGTTTCCATCTGGCCTGTGCTCTCTGTATCCTGTCTCCTTCCTTTTTATATCTCCCAGGTCTTCCTTCCAGTGTACCAGGAGGTACACGAGTTGTGACAGAAGGCACCGGAACAGGGACCACAGTATAAGGAAACTTGACACATCCACAGGTGAGGGGACTCCTCGGGTTTTTCATGCAAAAAAACTTGGGAAAGAAGTGTATTGGCACCACGAGGTATAAAACACGGGGCAATCAGGGTCACACAAACAACAACATTATGCTGATGTGCTTGAAGCAGTTTTAAAAGCAAAGGGGCCATTGTTAAGACTTCCCAGTTGACAAAAATTTTAAATTCTATAAAAGAAATATGCCCATGGTTTCCTTAATCAGATGCAGTGAATGCTGAGACATGGAGATAAGTGGGGCTATAACTATGAGCTTGCTATATGATAGAGGGTATGTGATTTGATTGGAGAATGTCTTGATGGCCAGTTGCTTTGGAGGGGACCCCTGAAGATATATAGCTGAACAGACCATTTTAAAGTTAAAAAAACTGTGCAAAAGTATAAGACCCTACATAAGAGTAACTGTAGACTCGGTCCCCATCAGGTTAAGCCTGACCCTGTCTGCTCTAGACATTCAGATGAAGAAGTGACTGTTGGAGTAGCTAAGGATCCCCTTCTGATGGAAGAATGCATGGTTGCTCTATGTGTCACATTCCAAAGTGAAACCAACCATTTCACCTGTGGTGCAGATGGCTACTCCTAACTTCTCAGTGCAAACAAAACTTGCAGCACCACAGCCTAGGACTTCCACATTTTAAGGGTTTTGTCTCCCTTATAGTAGGCTTGAGAAGAGGCTTGTCACGCAGGAGAGCTTTAGAAGGGTTCCTGCATGTTTATCCAGAGGAAGTGTAGTAGCCACTTTAATTAGCCTAAATGCCATCATTTTGTATTAGTTAGCTCTTTGGGGCCACTTTATAACCATTGTAACCTAAACTTGACCACCCACCCCCAGCCCTTCTCACCTCTCCCCCTTTCTATGTTCTCTCCCATACCTAAAAACAAGGCAACCGACAAGCTCACCAAGCAGGAAAACCACACAACAGTCTAAAAGTAAAAAATAAAACCAGACAAATGCCTGTTGGTTAGATAAAACTAGGTGTATTCCTGCTTGACCAACTAACTTAATTCCTATGAGCACCAACTGTGCAACTTCTTTTTGTTTACTTACAAGACTAAAAACCCCTGTCTCTAATCATTCGAGGTCAGTATGGCTTAAGCAATAGCTGACAGATGCTGTTATTAAGGCTATTACAACATATGAAGAGTCTTCATTTCTCTCGCCACAACATTTGCAGTCCCCAGCGTGGCCCCAGCGAGATCCTCAGTACAGGTGTTGGAAGATGGAAAGGGCCTCCCTCCTCCTGGAGGGAATCTTGAATATGAGGAGGGGGCATCATGTGAGACATGTCCGTCTCCTCTCACCAGTCCTGCCATTCAATCTGCTTGTACCCAAAAGAAGAAGAAATATGCAAACAATAAAATTAATTATCTTTGATGAGGGAGTATATTTATCTGGCTAACTGGTTTCCTTGCACTGTTTATTAGTCAAAATGATTGCTGTTTGATTTCTAATTTGTCTGTCCCTGTTCAAGGACGCGATCATTCAAAGTGAGACATTTGGGTTGATTGGTCTGGACTTGGTTTTTATTTTCTTATTGCCAATAAGCTTTATTAAAACAAACAAGGGTCAAATTATTCTTTGTTTTGCATTGTTTTCCTTTGCCTTTTTGTCTTTGCAACTTGGTTCTTTTGATCTTAGTGCAGGAAAATTGAACTCCCTGTTAATATATATAGATATATTATTTAAATAATATTTATATATAGACTGAGCCCTGGTGGTGTAGTGGTTGTGTGCGGGACTGCGGCCCACAGGGTTGATAGTTCAAATCCAGCAGCAGCTTTGCAGGAGCAAGGTTGGGCTTCCTACTCCCACCCGGGCAGCGATGACACAAAAAATATATATTTATATATAAATATATATAAACCCAGAAGAGACAAAGCCTTAATGACCTGGATCAGAGTGTATATGTATGTACACACGCTTAGGTGTCCCTTTTACTCACCATTCAGGACCTTTTCTAACCTACTGTGATGCCAATTTCCCAAAGTGAATTTCTCTCCTTCCTGTCTAGGCTCTTAGAAGTTCATTTAGTGTCCAATGTCCAGTTAAAGAGACTCAGATCTCCTCTCCTTACTGTATGACTTGCCTGTACAAGAAGTTTTCAGTGACCATTGTCAGACAAAATTAATTTTAACTTTTTTGCCTATTACTTCTTCTTTCACTTTCTCTCTCATGTGGTAGGCCTCTGCTAAGCCTCCTGTCTCTTTATCCAACTTCTATGAAGCATTTCCTGGAGATTATGTTGTGCCCACTCTGGCCCTGCCTGCCTGTCCCCACGTCATCCTCCCACCTTGCTTTTCATTTCACTGGACACTGCTTCTACCTCCTTTTCACCTCTGTAAGCGCTGCTGGCCAGTGCTGTTTAACCACCGTCAGCTTCTCTGCAAGGGTATACTTACACTTCCATAGGGAGACCGGTCCTTGAGGAAATTAATAAACAGTTAAACTACTCAAAGGGGATGGTCAGACTCATAGATTTGTGAACTGTTTCATTAATCTCTCTGCTGGCTATCTCAGTGATGTCATCTGTCATAGCTCTTGCTCAGGGTATACAAAATGCCCATTTTGGCAATCACTTGGGAAAATATCTTCTTATACTTTAGAAACACAAGAAGATATTGACTTAAAATTAGAGGTGGAACTAACTGCCCTTGAGGCTATTGTTCTAGAAATTGGAAATAAGGTCAGAGCTCTACAATATCCTCAATGACCACAATGTCATATAGAGTATGGCTACAGCTGCATGTTTGTAGCCAGAGCAATTGCTTTTAAGCCAATTGATTTGATTTTCCTTTTGTTCCATTGTATGCCTCAGATTTTTTACTATGCTGCTTATTCTGTTATGTGATCCCATTGTCTATCTTTTCAAATTTTGTTTTTTCTTTAAGAATTTTAGTTTTTAACTTTCTTTCTTTTTTCCATGAGTGTTCCTCACATCTGTTGAAGGACTCTAAACATCACTTTTCTGGTAGTTACAGGGCATCGTTAGAGTATTCGATTGGGTTTGGTGAGTTTCTTTTCTTTTTCTCTTCTTGATATGGGGGGGCTTTAGTGTCATTGATTGCTGTTTCTTTGGCATCATGTGGCATTTACTAGTAGTGTTTCAGCTGCTGTCTTGGATCAGGGTTTTTGGCTATGTCTAATGATATTGGATAAGTCTAATTGGATCCTGAAAACATAGAGTGGAGAAATGGAGTGAAGGGGAAAGAGATAGGTAAGTGCAGAAGGTTTAAGGAAGGGGTAGGGAAAAAAGAGAGTGGAATAAATGTAATTATAGGTAGTTGTCTTTCTAGACCAAAATATTTATAAAATAATCATTAAATATGTCTTAAAAGTGATAATCTGAATTTTCAGGTTTCATGGAAATATATTTCAGAAAGGAAAAGAGAGCTGAAAGAGATTATGAGTGTGGCAAAAGAAAATTTTATGCAAATATTCACAACAAAAGAAGAGTATGTTGAGTGTGTGTTTATAAGAACCCATTTTAAAAAAAAGAAAAGTAAAAGAGAGAAATAGAAGAAGATAAAAATGAATGGAAATGTCAGAGCCAAAGGAGGGCAAGATTAGTGGATAGGTAGAGTAAAGATGACAGAGGTCAAAGAGTGGAATTTGGCTTGGGTGCTAGTGTAGGAGTTCTATTGCTATGGCAGTGTGAATGTGGGAGGACGGTACACTGAGGTGGGGGTGTGGGAGGCGTTAACTAGATTGGGTCTGTGTGCTTGAATCTGCAGGCTTGCCTCTTCTGCCTGACAGAATGTGTATTCTTAAGAGGGTAACGTCACTCTTAAGGAAGAAGTGTAAGAGAACTAAAACGAATAATGTAAGGTTTATTATAGAGCAAAAGTACAAAACCAAAGAAAAATTTTAAATGAAAAATAAACTCTTGTGGTTAGGGATTTCTGCTCTTGTTGTGCGTTGTTTTGTGTATGCCTGTGACCAGTGGGGCAGGGAAGCATATGTGTAGTGGGGAAGGTGCATGAGAAGACAGAAAATAAGGTGGGAAAAATGGGGAAAAGTGTATGGATACTGAGGCTATCTACGTGACGTGGTCTGCTGCCCATTTTGTCCATTTAGAAGCCAGCAAGGCAAGAGTTTTGGCTGGCTGGATTTTCTAAGGGATGGTAGATATTGACTGTGCTGTGATGGAGTTGGGCTCACAGAAGCAACCCATGCTCCTACTCTCCCAATTTAACAAAATTTGGTCTACTTAGCTTGCATAGTTGGTAAGGAGATCGTCCCTGCTTGTTGTTAGTGACCATATTCTCTTATCTTTATTATTCTCCCTTGTTTTTGTTGTTGTTCTCTTTTGCTGAATGTCCCTCTGGTTGATTAGTATTACAAGTGTCTTTAATTTCACTTATTCTATCTTCCATTGGTTCAGGTCTAGTTCTTTGCTCTTTTAATACATTTAGATTTCCAAAATCTTACTGTTAATCTTCTTAATTTCCATTTGACTGTGTGGGCCACAATAAACCATGGATAACCTTGAGAAGAATGAGATATCCTGAGCACTGCATTGTTTTCATGAGAAATATGTACACTGCTGAAGAGGCAATGTGTGCATCATTTAAAATCAGGAAAGATGTTCACTCAATCCTCTCAAGCTGAATATTGATCAAATCATCAGAGATGCTGGACTATATGAAGAAGATTGAGGCATCAGGATTGGTGTGTGTGTGTGTGTGTGTGTGTGCAATAAAAATTTATTAAGAATTCCTGGGATGACAGTTCTCTCCTCCCAGTCTCCAGGGAGGGAACTCAACTGGTATGGGATAAATCACTTGAGAAATCAATCACACACAGTTCCAATGCCCTTGGACAAAATGGGGAGAGGACAGTCATATCCCTGAAAAAGAGCTGGTCTTTCTGAAATCATGGAGGGCTGGGGTGGAGGGGCAGAGGGAACCAAAATGAGGCTGGGCAGGTGAAGGGTGTCCAGAGACCCCTCAGTCGACTCCTTGAAGATTGGGAGAGCTGGGGCCATGTCCTCTCGGGGGAAGCTCTCGCTCAGCAAGCTCATTTCTTACCCTTGAGGAGGCTGTCGCTTCCCCGCATGAAGCTCTTACACTGCAGGTTGAGGGGAGGAAGTCTTATTAACATCTTGCCATATTTCATATAATACAATCTTGCTCACTGAAAGTGAGGACTTGAGAACTTGCCAATCAATGAAGATCAATAATTGAAGGCCTCAGTATGAATCATGACTCCATGTAAAATACAAATCTTCACAACTGGAAAAATAGGGTAACATCATGCTAAATGGAAAAAAAGGTTGACATTTTTTAAGGATTTTATCATGCTTGCATCCACAATCAGTGCTCACAGAAGTAGCAAGCAAGAAATCAAAAGGTGCGTGGCTTTATATAAATCTGCTGTACAGGACATCTTTAGAGTATTGAAATGCCAGGATGTTACTTTGAAGACAAGGTTCAACTGACCCAAGCCATGGTATTGTTTCCTCTCTTTGGTGGTTAGGATTTTATTGATTGTTTTGAGGATCAGTAAAGAGAAATTATAAATAATTTGTACATAATTCTTTTGTTGTTGTTGTTGTTTGGTGTTACATGGGCTATATTTCTGATATTTAGGGATGGAAGGAGATGTGAGGGTGAGCAGTTTGTCCACTCTGATTTGCCATCAGCTGAGGATGCCCTTGAGAACTGACTGTGCTGAGTAGCCACAGTCAACGGAAGGCAAGAGCTCTGCTCCTCCCCGGCCTGCTTGGATCTCTAGATAGCAGTTACATCATGTTGGCAGGATAACAAGCTTGGGAACACAGTAGGTAACAGGAGTAAGAGGTTTGAGGAACAACTGCAAGTAGTAATTCAAAGTCTTACAAGAAAGTGTGCACTTCACATTAATTGGGCTTGCAGATCTTGGACACATCTTAGGAGAGTCAAGGCCTTGTTTGGAGAGGCAGGGGAGGGAAAAAGAGAGGGTGGTCTAACTTGATGCCATGTTCCCGGAACAGGTCACCATTATAAGTCTCATCACATATCAAAGAAACTGAAGCTGATGCTGTCCAGCCAAAGCAATTTTCTGAGTTGGCATCCCCAGTCACTCCAGGAGTAGACTTGCAGGGTAAGAACTGCTGGAATTCATGCAGGCTTCCTGCATCATGACCTGGAAACCTCATGCTCCAAGGGAGTGGTCACAGTGAAGTCCATATAAATTTTCCTCTCCAGAGGGCTGTTCTCCCCATCCCCTCAAGCATTCCTCTGAGGTGCTGCAAACTTTGCCATCCTGGTCTAAACGTGGTATTTTACATCGCCTCCTGTACTTGTGAAAGTCGGGCATTGAATAGGAAGACTGAAGAAGAACAATGCATTTGAAATGTGGTGCTGTAGAAAAATATTCAAGGTACTGTAGAGTGTTAAAAGGACAAGCAGATCTGTCTTGGAAGAAATATGTCGGTAGTGATCCAAAGGGGCAAGGGTGGCAAGACTTGTCCTACATACTTTGGACACATTGTCAGGAGAAACCAACGCATGCTTGGTAAAGTGGAAGGACAGTGAAAGAGAGGGAGGCCCTCAACAAGATGGATTGACAATGTGGGTGAAACGATGGGTTAAGGCCAAGTAACAGTTGTGAGACACAAGATCATGCCGTGTGTTGTTCTGTTGTGCAGAGTGTTTCTCTGGGTCCCTAAGAGCTGACTCAATGGCACCAAATGATAACAAGATCCTTGATAACAATATACTTGAAGATGGAGCTTCAATAAACATTAATGGCGTCATCCTATAGATCACTATGAGTAGGAACATATTCCAAAGCAATGATTTGTTTTTACTTGTATCTCTACAACAATATGATATACTGTTCTAGGAGTCACGGAAAGGAGACAGACCAGTCAAGGTGTAGCCGGGCAGTGATGGTGCATACAAGTTTTCTCTAGTTCCTGAAGCCTTCCTCCCCCTCCCCCGCCCCCAACCATCATGGGCCCAACTCTACCTTACAAATCCAGATGGACTGGAGAAGTCACACAGGTAGAGAGGGAAGCTGGACATATGGGGAAACCAAGATGGATGGGCCCCTTCAGGCCAATGGTTAGATTGGAGATGCTGGAAGGGTAAAGAGAAGGTGGGGTAGAGAGACGAAACCAACTGCAAGGATATACACATAAGCTCCTATTTGAAGAGTGGGCATCAAAGAAGTGGGTTGAGGGGAGGTTGGGCAGTGTAAGATATGACAGAACAAAAACAATGTATAAAGTATTGAGGGTTGGTGGGGAGGAGAGAGCAGGGAAAGAGGGGAAGGGATGGAAAAGCCCATACTAGGGACTAAAGGGAAAAGGCGGATGATTGGAGAACGATAATAGAAGTGACATGTGAGGGTGTTTGACACAGTATGTTTATTTATGTATTATGAAAAGTAATGTATGAGCCTCCAATAAAATGATTTAAAAAACCATATCTGTTACCCATGCTTGTCTATTTTAATACTTTACAACATTTTATATATTATCCTATATATCAGAGGTTCCCAAACTTATATTGTCTACTGTTCTGTTTTTAAAAAATTTCTCATGACCTCCCTAGCAATGAAAACCTTTTGTACTCCAGCCCAGAATCCAGGATAAAGTGTAGGTATCTGCTCCTACAATGACCTTAGATCATTCCACACAACTCCAGGGGGCGGTGGCATCCATTTTGGGAAACTATGATATATACATATTATTGACATATGTGTGTGATATATATTATGCTTGAGTATAAGTCAATATATATATTATGCTTGAGTATATAAGTCAACCTGAATATCTACCACTGAGGCACCTAATTTTACTACAAACCCGCATTTAAAATGTGCTGAAAAACTCGGCTTATACTTGAGTGTGTGTGTGTGTGTGTGTGGAGAGAGAGAGAGAGAGATTTGATGTGGTCACCCATGAATACTGAATACTTTAAATGTATACTTTTTCAAAACCAGCACCACTGTCGTATATTATACAGCAGTGTCCTCCAATCTACTTGCTCCATTCAAATTTTACTAACTTCCCAATTATATCTCTTTCTCTCGTCCCACGTCTCATCTTTTTTTTCTGCAACAAGATAATTTTCATATATTTCATTGGTAGGTGCTGTAAGTGATTCTATCCAGAAAGTTCATCAATATTGTGCTGTTTCCACTGTCTTTTTTAAGGGCCTAAAATGTCAGGCCTTGATTTGTTAAGATGATGCTAACACTAAGCCTTTCTTGTATTTTCGATGACCAATGCTGGGAGTAGTCACAGAAATAATGGAGTGCTGTGAACTAATGCCACGCTCTTCTCCATACATCCTATCTTGAGGGGCATGCTAGTGACGTAACCCTTCACTGTTGTATCACACTTGAAAGTCACTATTATTACACTCGATTACCTTGTTAAGGTGAAAGATGACTAATATTTTGTCAATATCCTTTTTCACCAAACCAATAATTACTTGTCTTAGAATTTATTGACAACACCTGCCTCAGTCATCAATTACTACGATCGTCACTGATAGTATCTATTTGAAATACTTTTTCTACATTTTTGAGTTGATATGATAGGTATAAAATTTTGCTTCTCCATATCCAGTCATTTGTTCATATATTTCTTTGTAATAGATTTATACGTGTAATGCATTGTTATGCCCATTTGAAGCAGTTAGCTTATCTGCTAATCAAATAATTGGTGTTTCAAATCCATCCAGGGATTTTTCAAAGGAAAGGTGTGATGATCTATTTATGACATTTTCAGCTGTGCTTTTGGTATGGTTTTACCTCACATATATGCTGCTGCCATGATTTAGAATCAAGTTCAATGCTGCTTATTTTTTAAAAATAGCCCATAAATGGAATTCCTATTATATTGAATTAAAATTATCATATCATATTATATAAATATCGCAAGATGTATAACAGCTTTCTTTTTCACATTAATAAATAAAGGAAGACAATGCACAATTTTTATTATTTTAACTCATACTTAGTTGATTGTGAATTTTTGGAAAAGTTAGAAGACTTTGAAATCAGAAATGACGTATTCACAATAACTGTGATGGTTTGGGTTATGTATCATCATGGCCAATAAGAACACGCAGGTGGAGATTAATCAGGTTTGATTGGAGGACAAAGAGATAAATGGCACTGGAAACTCTAGAACTCCCAATACTTAAATTTAGAGAATATATGAAAACAATTTGACTCAGATATAATATTTCATTGTATAAAGTAACATTCATGTTACAAAATGAAAGGAGTTTTTTAAATGCTAGAGACATGCATATGTAATGATTTTATAAATAAACTAGTGCCCACCACACTTGCAATTTTTTTAGTAATCATAGTATAGAATTGCCAAAGTACACACAAAATTGGAATGTATCAGCACCCACAAACTATACCAAATATGTCTCATCTTCTCTGTCTAATATTACAGAGAATACTTATTCTTCACTATAAAGCCTGACAAGGTGGGTGAGATAAAAAGACTCGAGGCAAGTGGGATAAGGAGAATTCATTCGCTACTTCCAGTATGGCTGGTGTTAGGTGCTAGCCACTCAGCTACAGCCATAGGGACCCTATGCACAACAGAAGGACATATTCCTCTATCCTGTGTCATCCTCTCAATTTTTCCTATGCCTGATCCCATTGGTGCAGCTATTGGGTCAATCCACCTTGTTGAAAGCCTTCATTTTTCGGCTTTCCTTCGATTTTACCAAACATGTTCTTCTCCAGGGATCTGTCTCTCCTGACAATATGTTCAAGGCATTAAGGGCAAAGTCTTGCCATCCTTGAAGCTAAGGGGGGCTCTTACCTTACTTTTTTCAATAGAGATAAAAGTCCGTGATATTTTCAATATTCTCTCCAGCACCACAGTTCAAATGCATTGATTTTTCTATAGTTTCCTTATTCAGTGTTCAATTTTCATATGCATATAATGCTATGGCATATACCATGGTTTAGGTCAGGAACACTATAGTCCTCAAAATAATATCCTTGGTTGTGCAGCAGATTTACCTAATATAGTACTTTATCTTGACTACAGCTTCCATAAGCATTGATTTTGGATCCAGTATTACAAAATCCTTGACAACATCAAGATTTTGTCCATCTATCATGATGTTACATTTTGGTCTCGTTATGAGGACCTTGGTCTTCCTTATATTGAGTTGCAATCCAAACCAAAGGCTACAATCCTTACTCTTCATTAGAAAGTGCTTCAATTCCTCCTCACTTTCAACAAGGTGGTGTCATCTGCGTATCCAGGTTATTAGTAAGCTTTCTTCTGATCCCAAATTCTTCTTCCTTTAATCCAGCTTCTCTGGTGATTTGCTCAGCATTGCAGATTTAACAAGTGTGGTGAGAGGTTACAACCATGACACATACCTTCCTTGGTTTCAAACAATACTTTATTCCCTTGTTGTGTTCACACAGTTCCCTCGTCATCCAAGTATAAATTCTGAATGAGCACAATACAGTGTACTGGAATTTTCATTCTCCTCAAAGTTATCCACAGTTTTTTATAGTCCACACAGTCAAAGGTCTTTGCACAGTCAAAGAAACATAAGTAAACATCTTTCTAGTATTCTCTTCTTTGAGCCAAGATCCATCTGTCATCAGCAATGATAGCCTTTATTCCATGTGCTTTTTGAATCTGACCTGAACTTCTGGCAACTCCCTGTCAATATACTGCTGCAACTGTTGTTGTATGCAACTAAGCAAATTTTTATTTGAGTGCAATATAAGTGATATTGTTATATAGTTTGATCACTCTGTTAAATCAACGTTCTATGTAACGGACACAAAATAGAAACTCTTGTGGTCTTGGTCAAGTAGTTTCCCAATTTCGTGCATAGATGAATGAGGGCTTCCAGTGCATCTTCAACTTTCTGAAGCATTTCAATGAGTAGTCCATCCATTCATGGAGACATTTTTGGCTAATGCTTTCAGTGCAGCTTTAATGTCTTTCTTCGGCAACGTTGGTCCTTGCTCTTATGATACCTTCTGAAATAGTGGAATGTAGACAAGTTACTTTTGGTACCGTAACTGTGGGTTTTTTCATCTTCTCTTGATGCTTCTCACATTACTCAATATTTGCCATAGAATATTTCAAAAATCATTATTTTTCCTTCTAAAAATTCTATCTTTTGCCTAAAGGATCTTACAACACTACATTTATATAAAGAGTCAAGGGCTATGCTTTTTAGTATGAATAAACCCTAGTCCTTATGACCGTAACAAGGGATGGTAAAAAGAAACTGATATGTGCACATGCAAAGCATTGTTTTATTCACATTGTTTTAGTGTTGAAGCAACATAAATACTATAAGTGTGTGGTTTTAAAAATGAACATTTTCCCTCATAATATGGAAACTGTAAGTATAAAATAAGGTGTCAGTTATATTGGTTCCTTCCTTGTCTGTAATGCCAGCTATTCCTTACTTTATTGGTTTCACACGTGGCACTTATCTTCTCCCTTGAGTACTTGTGTCATTTCATTATTGAACCTTCAAGTTGCATTATACTATGAAATACTATATCTGAGTCAAATCGTTCATGTAAATATATTCTCTGAGTTTAGATCTGTGCTTATATTGTTATTTATATAACTCAGAAATGATCAGATTTAAGACCTCACCCTATACTGGTCTAAATTAATCTGATGTCTTATACTATATTTCCCTGGTGAAAATAATTAGATTACAGTACATTACATCAGTGGTATTAGCCACTATTTAGTCAATCCCCCTTCATAGTGACCACATTTGTTATAAAGTAGAATTGTGTCATAGCATCATCTTACCCCTGGGCTGGTCAACACAACCTCCCTTCCTTCTCCTCCCCATCTCCCATGTCATCACCAGAACCACCAGTCCCATCATTTTAACCTCGAGAAGGTTTGTGCAGCCTATATTTTCTGGATATACCTGCAGAGATAATAATATGTACAAAAAAAACAAAGAAAATAGAACAATGATAACAAAAAAAACAATATATGTAAAAAAATAAAGATAATAACAAAATAAAAATCTGTAAATAGTTCAAGGTCTGTTCAATGACCTCCAGGGGTGCCCCACAGTTGAGTCAGATGGAGTGCCACACCCTGGCCCCAAAGTTTATCTTTTGCACTCCATCGGGCACTCCATGCTCTGTTGTACACCCTTAGTATTTTGCTTGGCTGCAATCTTCACGGAAGCTTATCACTGGACTTTTCTTCCTCTGTTCTACTGGGTAGGTAGATTTGAACTACCAAGTTTTAGGGTAGCAGTTGAGCTCAACTAATTTGCACAACCTAAGATTTTGACATTAATTTATATTTGAAGTAATTGCACTACAGTAATTATATTCACAGGGATAGGGTTTATAATTTCAACAAATGCTTGAAAGGGACACAGTTTAAACTGCACCAAACATGAACTATCTGTTAAGTTTCATACTATAAATTCTAATCTCCGGGTCTAATATACAGAATGTATTCAATAGCTACATTTTAAATCACAAGAATTCCTTTCCAAAATCATACAAAGCTCTTGGTAGAGGAGAAATGATTTTTTTAAAAGAACAGAAATTTTCTAGGCAGACAGTTTATAAATCTTCATAGATATATCTTCTCTAGTATCCTCCTCTTCTGCTTCTTTATCAGCTACAACCACTCTATCAGTTAGTGTGTTAGCATTTTTGTTTCTGCGAAGTTTTCTCAAGTTCAGATATTTCAAAGGACTAACAAGCATATACTGGGCATATTCATAAATTACTTTCATTTAAAGGCAAAATTCTAAGACAGAGAGAGAAAGAAGGTACTGCGCAAAATAGGGAGAATTTTCTCTCTCTCTCTCTTGCCATGGTAAATTTGTAGTTTGAATTCTGGGGCTACCTCAAAACATTTTTGAAAGGATGTATTTTATGGGGCAAAACTGATGTAAAAGTCCTTTAAAAACCTTTAAAGAGCAAAAATATTGCTTTAAGAACTAAAATGTGCAGTGGTATTTTTCATTACCTCATAAGCATGTAGTGGGATAATGAGTATAAAAAAGACTAGAGAAAAATTAATGGATTTGAATCATGGGTTTGGTGAAGACTATTGAATATACCATGTACAGCCTGAAGAACAAATGAGCCTGCCTTGGAAGTAACAAAGCTGGAATGCTCCTTAGAAGCAGGAGTAGAGAGACTTCATCTCATGTACTTTGCAAATGCTTTCAGGGGACACCAAGCCCTAGAGAAGGACAAGACGTCATGCTTGGGAAAATAGAGGATCATGACAAAACCAGACTACCCTTAGTAAGATGGTTTGGCGAAGGGCTCAAACATAACAAAAATTTTCAGGATAGCACTGAATCTGGATAGCCTTTTGTTCTGTTGTACATGGGGTTTTTATGAATAGGAACCTATTCAAAAGTAACTAACAACAGTTTTGAAAAGGAAACTCTGGAACACCTGGAAGAAGCACAACACAAATATCAGCAAATTAGAGAACTTTCCCAGGTGGTATTACCTGCCAGCGTGAGCCAATTTGTTAACCGGGAGTAATGCTTGTATGTAAGTTCAGGATAATGTTTATATGTAGGCTCAGAATAGTTCAGAGAAAAATTAAAACCAATTCACGAGTGTAGAAATATATCCGCCCCCCTGAATTTTGAGACCATCCCAGGAACAGATTTGATGTATTGAACACATATGAGAGAAGAACTGATGAACGGTGGGAAGACATCAAGATCATCATTCATGCCGAAAGCAAAAGGTCATTAAAAGTACAGAAAAGAAAGAAAAGATCAAAGTGGATATCAGAGGAAACTCTGAAATTTGCTGTTAATCATAGAGTAGGTAAAGCTAATGGAAGAACGGATGAAGTCAAGGCGCTGAATAAAGAATTTCAAATGGCAGCCTGAGAAAACAAAGCCAAATAGTACAACAAACAATGCAGGGCCCTGAATGAGAAGACCAAACTGAAAGAACTGAATGAACTCAAGAAAAAAAAAATCAAGCTTCAAGTTGAAATCTTGAAAGATTCCATAGGCACAATATTGACTGATGCAGGAAGCATTAAGATGGAAAGCATATACCATGTACCAAAAAGAGCAGTCCACGTCCCGTCATTTCAGCAGGTAGCATCTGAACAAGAACAAATGGTGCTGATGGAAGAAGTTCAAACTGCATTGAATGCATTAGCCAAAAACAAAACGCCGGAAATTGATGGAATACCCATTGACATTTTTCAAAAGCTGAAGAAGCACTTCTTCACTCATCTACGCAGGAATAGGGAAAACAGCTCTTTGACCAACTGACTGGAAGTGATCCATATTTATTCCCATTCCAAAGAAATGTGACTCAACACAATGCTCAAGCTTTTGAACAGTATCTTTTATATCACGTACAATACATTTTGATTAAAATCATCCAACAATGGCTGTAGCTGGACATTGACAGGGAGCTGCCAGAATTCAGGCGGGGCTCAGAAGAGATTATGACATAACTTCATGCCAACTTGATAAATAAGAATAGGGGTAGAGTCTGGTCTGCCAATCAGGTCACAGTCTGATGCTATCTCCTTGTGAGCGTGGCCTTCTCATGAGGATTCCAGCAACTTCCTCTCACTCTGCCTTGTCTTCATGCTGACAAGCCACAAAGACTTGCTGAGTACTATCAGAGCTACGCCCCCTCCCCCCGTCTCTGTTTCACTTCTCTGCTATTGAAACACTTGGAGAGCTGGAGGAACCCATGAAGCACCATACAAATGCTGAGATGCTTATTCCACCACTGAATCCACAGACATTTCACCCACCAGCCTGTGATCTCCCTGCATTTGGCATCCTTGCGAATGGCTACCTGAGGAAGTTATGAACTAGTATCAGATGTATTGGACCTATGGACTTGATCTACACTTGGATGGGATGTTTTCTAAATATATAGCTTCTGGAAGGGATGAGTCAAGATGGTATCCAGGTAGAATCATCCATCCCATGCTCCAATACAATGCTTATAATCAATAATCTATGGATATGCAGGGGACCAATTTTGAAAACTTCTTAATCCTAACCAAATACCTTCAGGAAATGCTTCACTAGACTTGGGAGGTTAGGAGCATAGTTTCAGGATACATAAAGACTAATTGACATAATAGTCCATAATATGGATGTGAAATGAGGTATATCAATGTTGAGGTCAATGAATCTTGACTGAAAATACAAAATACCAGAAACAGGTTTACTTGTGTTTTATTTACTATACAAAGGTATTCTACTGTATGGATCACAATTGATAATGATTATCACATCAAAAAAGAGAAATTATAGAAAATTAATTGTTTTTTGGGAACTATACAGAGACCAAGAGGTGGTCACTTGAGCTCTCTAAATTAGAAAAGTTGTGTGTGTGTGTGTGTGTGTGTGTGTCAGCGTTATATCCTTTCACTACACTTTTTCAACCTGTAAAGTTAGCAAATAATCCATGAAGGTCTACTCTATGGAGAAGGATGTTGTATCAGAATTGAAGGAAGGCTTATCAACAACCTGGAGTACACAGGGGACACAACCTTGATTAATGCATGCAAAGAAAAATGGAAACATTTACTGATGAATATAAAACTTTCAGTGTGGATTGGAATTCAATGTAAAGAAAATTAAAATCCTCATATGTAGATCAAGTGACTATATCACATGTACACTGAAAATATTGAAGTTTTTAGTGATTTTTTTAATATTTGGATCCACAATCAATGCTCGTGGAAGCTGGAGTCAAGAAATAAAAATGTTCACAAATCTTCTGCATAAGAATTCTTTAAAATTCTTTAAAATGATTCTTTAAAAGGCCAAGAAGCCCTTTCCTCTCTGTGTGAAAGCTGGACAGTGAATAAGAATCACCAGAGAAGCGATGATGCATTTGAATTATAGAGTTATTGAAGAATATTGAAAGTACAATCATGGGTAGAAGTACAAACAGATCTGTCTTGAAGAAAATAGAGCCACAATATTCCTTAAAAATGAAGATACCCAGATCTTCGACATGTTTTCAGGATAGACCTGGTCCCCCAAAAGGTATTAAATATAGTACAGATACAGCAAGAAAAGACAATGAGACCCCACTAGGTGGAATGACACAGAGGCTGCAACAAGGGGATAACAGGACAATAGTGAGGAAGCTGTAGGGACAGGCAGTTCTTTGTTCAGTTGTGGCTAGTGTTGTTTTGAATGGGAACTGATTTGATGGTACCATTTACAACAGTTGCCACAGTTTACAATTAGCTTTCTCCATCTTAAATTGGGATGAGAACAACTCGGAACTTCCAAGCCTTAAAGCAACTGGATAAGGTGCAAAAATTGGCTTTTCCTGTCTGAAGAAAAGGAAAGTGAAGAAATTAGTGTCACAGAAACAACTATTCCAAAATATTGATGAACCACACAACCAATAATCTCTACTTCCCTGAAACTAGAACAACTGGTGGCAACCAACTCTCACTACCAACCATTTTAAGATTACTGTAAAAGGTTGTAGGCAAAGTGGGGGAATTCCCCCAGAATATGGTCCTTAGGGTTTTGTTGTGAATGGTTGTGTCAGTTGACTGGGTGAGGAGTCTCAGTGGTTTGGCAATTAAAGCCTAGAAATCTCCCATGAGGTATGTAACATAACACAATGTAGTTAGATTCATAATGGAATCTGCTGTAAGAACCCAATCAGTTGTAAAAAGATTAGGGTGAAGTACAACTGATTGCTTAGGTCACAGCTCTGATGTAACTGAAAGTATGCCTCAGGGTGGGGTTTAGCTACTTTATATAAATGAACAAACACTGTGGGAAGCTTGCTTGCTTTATACTGAGTCTGGAACCTGAATCTTGTTTAAAAACTTTTAGTTCTTTAGATCCATTAGCTTGCCATATTGCCTGCAAATCCTGGGAGGCAGCAGAAGTTTGTTATCTGACCTTCCAACCTGGGAATCATTTTTCTCTTCATTCAAAAATCTGACCTTTTGACTTTAGAATCATCTGCCCATGCAGCCCGTGGTCCTTCTAGCAATCCTGAGTGAACCAGCTCTTGAAGATATGCCTGTCAGAAAAAGCCTTCAGCTTAATATCTGACCCATGATCATGAAAGCAAATTATTATACCTACCTTCTTCTTGATATGAATCTTTATTCCTCTCTCTAGAGGGAGAGAGAGAGAGAATTTAGAGCTGATTATTTTGACCATGCTTTAGTTGCTATTGACCTAATATATAGAGAATGTGGCAAACCTAAAACACTTGTTAAACCAAGACTTGAACCCACCAGGCAATCACTTCTCACCTAAATAGTAATGTGATTGATTATACCCACAAAGAATTTAATCCTCACTACAGCCAACAAATCTGAAACAAGCATTGCCCCAAAATCAAAGTTCTGAATCAGTATGGAGCACAAAAGAACAAAAGAGATTAATAACCAATGAGAAAGTGAAAAGAGTGGTATTTCATTGAGTTGAGTGCACCTAATGCCATTGAACATTCAAAAACATAGATTATTGAGGTAAAATTAATTTTTCCTATAAACTCTCACCCAAGCCACCATAAATTAAATACATAAATAAGTGATCTAATTTATTTGCTGGTTCTGAACAATATGATTTTAATAGTAATAGGCAATCTTGTATACCTGGAATAGATTTATTAGGCAAAGCTAATAACAAATTGACTGACTAGTAGAGTCTTTAAGTAGATAGTACATCTATCTTATTTATTTCATGTGTTTATTTTGCCTTTCACATTGAGTTATATCTAAATACTAAATTTAGATTTAATATTAAATTTGATATTGAATTTTGATTTATATATAAAATATGATAAATTTTTGTTGGAAATTATTCTATTAATTACCATTCAATGCATCAGTACTATATAAAGCCAACATTTAGAAACTCAAATCAATTACTCTAATTCTTGAGGAACAATTTTTACAAATTTGGTAATTTCATGTGAACGTGAAGATAAATAAAAGTGTAGCGATGTTGTTTACCTTGTCAGTCAGGCCACAGTCAGAAGGTATGTGTGTATGTGTGTATGGCCTTCTCATAAGGAGAGCTCCAGAAAACTCCCTTTCTCTCTCTGCCTTCATCTTCCTTCTGGAGGACTGGTTGCTACCCGACCCCTTCAGATGTGTGCATCATCCACTGGATCTACAAGACTTTGCACCCACCAGCTGGTGATATTCCTGCAGTCAGCATTGCTTCATTTGGCTCCATGAATCTGAAGAACTTATGGACTACTATCTGAATTGAACTGGGCTACAATATTTTCCTACACATATAGGAATGTCACCTGATTTGTTTCTCTAGTCAACCTAGCTAACACATTATGGTACTTTGTGAGTGGTATATCAGAGAAGCAAGTTGTGAAAATGGAAACTGGAGGCTTATTTGACCTCTGCCTTACAGTAGTTTCTCTTCCGTGGCTAGTCAGACATCAGATAGGGGCCACACTGCTTACTCAATTGTTTTCTGGAAAGGACATGGGAAGAGAAGGTTTGCATTCCTATAAGTTGTCTTTATGTATGCCTGTCTGAAATGATGAAAATGAATATGATAAATGTAAATTTTGTGTTCTGGTGGCAAAGTCACACCTTGAACTTCTCTGAAACCATGCTGCTTAGCCAAAATGATTCTTGATGAAGCCAGAGAATTAAGCCATTCTGCATATTAATGAGATCATTTAGATATGAAAGGATTGAACTTGACTCTTTTAAGGATGTGCCTAGGATCTGGCTAAACAAGGATTATATTGATCTTTTCTACCTATCATTAGTGAGACAATGCATGATAGAAATGATTATTAGGAAGTAGGAATAGAGAATCTGTAAGTCCACTGGTTTCAGTCATTAAAGTGGATCTGTCAATAGTTCATTTGAAATGCCTGTAAAGAAGGCTTAGAAAATGTAAGCCTCTACCCAGTGCCTTGAATGCTAGGGGTATTTGAATTTGAAAAGACTTGCTGAAAGAGCTGTTGGCAGACTGACATGCTTGGTAGAGTATCACTTGTATCCACTTGTTGAGTGCAAATGGTGAAAATAGAGCAATAGAGAGATGGGTTGAGTCTGGCCACTGACACCCAAGGACCTGGTTCACAAAGACTAGAGGAGAGATATAGCAAGTAGGTTTGGCTGAAGTTTAAGAATTGAGCAGACCCTGGGTCTATGGCTTGATCTTGTCTAAGAAGACTAGGATTATTGAGAATTTGTGAATGGGCCCAGGGTCTAAAGGTGAGGCAGCCAATGTGTTCTCTAGTGAGCCTTAGAGTTGTGGTCCACATTGAATCAACAAGAATCCAACCAGTTGAAGATAAGATGTTTAAGCCTGTGAATTGGTGCACATTGCTGCAAATTTATAGATGACCTGTCCTGATTTGACTTTGTGTATAGGTGTGAACTCACAAGGTTCCAGCTAAAATGAACATTCTTCACCTCAAAGAACATACTTGTCCCCTCAGTGCACTGGGTTGATAAAAAGGGAAACATAGAAATTGGATACCCAAAATGAGAGTGGGGTGGGGATAAAGACTTTGTGCCCACCAACCAGTGATATACTCACATTCTGCATCATTACATGTGGCTTTGAAGTCTGAAGAGAGACTTAAAGACTAGGATTTAACTTAATGGACATGAGTTGGAGAGGGCTGTTTTCCTGATATACAATTGCTTCTTGATGTAAAACTCTTTCTTACACATTTTGAGTGTCACTGGATTTGTTTCAGTCCGGCCTAACACACAAACCAAGTGACATGTCTCAGAAGCATCCTTCAGATAAAACAGATTTTTCATGCTCTAGAAAAGACAAATAATTAAAAGTATATTTACTGCAAGTAAATTGAATTTCCTATTGCTACAACAAAGAAAAATGGAAAATAAAACCATAAAATACTAATTAACTCTATAGTGATTGGAATTATACACTGCGTCCAGAAGACTTGCATCAAATCTTAATTCTTTTTCTGCATTCTGCTTGCTAGCTAACTCTCAGAAATTTAATTAAGGTGACTATTCCTTAATTTTCTTCAACTGTATGCTTGAAATGATGGTTATAGTTGGAATTCAGGTGAGTTTAGGAAACACTGTTAAAACTCTAAGAATCTTGGTTTTCTCGTTTTTTAAATAATAATAATAGCAATAATTCCTTTATTGGGGTATTATAAAGATTAAGTGATTTGATTTTTGTGCAATATTTCCTACGATAAGTGAGTTTAAAAGATATACAACACTTATATGTTACCCATATTGTATTAAGTATTCAACAGCTTTGTTATTTTGTTTGCTTGTTTATTTTTTTGGTTTTGTTGTTGTTGTTGTTGTTTTGGGGCATCACTGCCTTATGGTGGTGGGAGTAGGAGGCCCAGCCTTTGCTCCAGTGAACTGCTGCTGGATTGTTTTGAACTTCCATCCCAGTGGGCCACAGTCCAGCACACAACCACTATGCTACCGGGCTCAGGCCTAGCTTTGTTATTTTTATAAAATGCTATAAACCTAAAAATATCATGTTTTTACTTGTAGGTGATTAATAATGGAAGAAGACACATATTTATTCAATTTTAAAGGCTATAATTTTGATCGTGCTTTGATTGATATTAACGATATAGAAAATCTAGAAGATTTTGAAATTAGAGATGATGATATCTTCCTAATCACATATCCCAAATCTGGTAAGTTTCAGGACTTGATCTTCTGTTACTCTGTCTTTACTCTGGTTTTTTCATATATGTATGCATATATTGGACATCGCTAAGGAACAGAAATAGATGTATATAAAGCATAAGTATATATGCTATGAAGACATTTACAGTGCATATGATGTCAGCACTGATGAAAACTATAAAGAAATAAAATATTGAGTTAAGAACAGCTACTTGTTAGGTGATGACATGTTGACAAGGGAGAAAATACACCTCAATGATGAAAAAGTTAAACTTCCAGCTTCTCCTCAGAGAGAGATGGAACTATTTACATCCATAAAGACCTAGTCTTAGGAAGTCGAAAAAGTACTTCTACTCTTTAGCATCCTATAGCATCATTATGAGTTGGAATTGAATTGGTGGTAGTGTATTTGTATATTTTTGTTTATTTACATTTGATGGCAGTAATAATTCCTAATGCATTTTAACTTATAATTTTTAATATTTATCAATAGCAAGGAAATAATTTTGAAGCAAAAAATTCCCCTTGAATTGCCAAATGCTTACTTTAAAATTTTTCTTTCTAGAACATGGAATATATATGGTGGCATGGAAGCAATGATCTATTGAGCAGTTAATGCCTCTCAGGGTTATATGAAAGATTGAATGGGTACCATAGATACTGTTCCTCATAGAACTTTTTCAATTATTCTCTATTATCTTCCTTGTTTAAGTTCATCACCTGTTTATTGAAAAACACATTTTTCACATGAGTCAGGAGACTCCTGCCTCTGTCCTTCCTCTGAAGAACATTCTGGCTGTTACTGTGTCATTACAAAAGGATGCTTCACTTTGAGGAAAGTGAGACAGCTCTTAACAGGAGAGGAAAGGGTGCTTGAAGCACATATATTTGGTGTTTCATCAAACTTTATCCATCCAGCCTTTTGGCTGTCACTCTTTGCCTAGGGCATAGATGAAAGGGCATGTATTCCTTCTGTTAGTCTTTTTTAGGGCTGGGTCAAAGCTTCATGTAGAGAGGAATGGGACTCTGTGTAAGTTGAGGTCATCATGCTTGTTCATTATTTTACTTCAGTGCATCCCACAACATAGGGGATACAGGATGACTCCTTAACATAAGGTATAGACTCAGTATGTGGATCACACCAAGTCTGGACTTAAACTATTGTTGCTGGATAGGGATTTAGGATGAAGACTTCTTTTGTAGTCCTAAAATGATCAGTACATTTCAAAGTATACCTTTTGCTCAGAAGTACAGACATACATCACTTAATTTCCACAATACGTTCTACAAAAGAGGACATTATATGTTTTGAAGATTATATGCACACTCTATTACAATTTTATGGGATCCTGCTTCGGGATTTCCTTGTTGTCATTGGTAAAACTGCTGGTGCTGTTGGAGCTGCTAAAAGAAGCCTGAGGCATGGGCCATGGCAGCATTGGCGGTTGGGAGGTTCTTCCTGTAGCAGAGCAAGAGGAAGCAAGTGGGGAGGGAGCAGAGAACACCACAACCCACCTACGTGGGACATTCTGTCAACCTTAGTGTCAATGGCAGCTATGTCTTCATAACTATACTATGCGCTCACTTCACAAAACCATAAACAAAGCACAAAACCATGTTCTCTTTTCAACAACCTGTATCCCATCCAGGATCCAGTGCAGGAAGTCCCTAAGTTTGGGTCTTTAAAACCATTAAAAGGGAATCGTAAACAAGGGAAGACTGATGACCCTGAAATGTAGCAATGACAACAAAAAGTCTGGTGAGACCATGGCCATATATACTTAGTTGGAAATTGTCAAAACGGTTGATGAACAATGTATACCTATATCTCAGTCCAAAATCTTTCTCTTTTCAGATTGTAAATGCTCCATTTATTAATATTATCTTCCACAAAATTAATTTTCCAACAGGTGTCATTTCATATTCCATGATGCATAGAATCCACCACATATGTCTCCAAAAAAAGCGAGGGGGAGGACCTTTGACAATGATGACCTGCCATAGCAATGAGATCTTTCTATTCCTCCCTGACCCCTCCTGGTTTTTTTTGTTTTTTTTTTAAAGTCTTTCAGGACTTTCAGTACAACATATAGTTGAGAATGATCCTAGTGGATCACAGAAGATGCTAAAAACATCTCCTTTCATGCACACATTTACTTATGGGGCAAAAATTGCAAGACTTGGCTTGAAGTTTGACAGTGGTTGAAGTGGATGAAGAAATAAAGCTGAAATAATTAACCTTCCAGGAATAATTTTATGTTTGTTTATGGTGTTGTTCCTAGAAAAGCAAGATCAAATCAAAAGGGGCAGAGAGAATATGGAAAACATGACTGACTAAATTTAATGTAAGAAATCAATTTTTATTTGAAATAAGATTATGTATTTTTACAGGTACAATCTGGACTCAACAGATATTAAGCTTGATTTATTATGAAGATCACCGTAACAGAACCTCACCCATGGATTCAATGGATAGAGCCCCATTTCTGGAGTATAATATTAGGAAAATAGACTTTTCCAAACGCCCGTCTCCTCGCCTCTTTTCCTCCCATATTGCATATTATTTAGCTCCAAAGGGACTGAAGGACAGCAAAAATAAAGTATGTCATAGAAATCTCCCTCTAGACATGTCTTCTCCTCTCGTCTTATACATCCACTTTCTTTCAAATGTTTTAGTGATTTTATTGCAAATATTTTATCTTGTATAGATATATAGAGTGCGTTAGTTCAGATAAACTAGAGAGGCAAATCTATGAAGATTCATATTTGTATAAGAAAGAGTTTTATATACAAGAGTACTTGAATATTGAGAAAACATCCCAGCCTAGTCCTGATCACTATATTACTATAGTAATTACTATATTAGCCCATATGTCTGATACCAATATATAAATTCCTCTTCAGACTCTTGAAACACATGCAATGATGCCAAACAGAGGACAATCACAAGTCAGCGAGTCAGATATTTTGTGGATCCAGTGGCATTGTAAGCATTGCAGCACTAGCAGGGGTCTCCAAGTGGTTTCTCTAGTTGTGGGCACTAGAGTAGTTCCATGTGCCTTGTCACATGCAATGTCACCCAGGAAGTGAGCAGAGGAAGAGTATCTCTGCCTCCAATGAGGAATACCAGAGTCCCCAAAATCCTCAGGAGAAGACCATGTCCACACAGAGGTCTCGTTGGCTATGACCTGGTTGACAGGCTAAATTTCATCCCTTCATTCTTAAGCCTTTCAAATTGACAAAGGATTGTATAAGTACCAAAAAGAGTATTATACATGTAAATATACCTTGAATCGCCATGCATGTTTCAGTGCAATTATGTAGATAACTTTCATGTCAGCAATTAAAACTCCACTTATTTTAATGGCTTGATAAAATTTCAGGCTGAGCCCCAGTGGCGTTAAGTGGTTGAGTGCGGAACTGCAGCCCGTGGGCTTGGCGGTTCAAATCCAGCGGCGGCTGGATAGTGCCCACGACCACCAGAGGCAGTGATGCCCACACACAAAAAAAAATTTCATTGTGAGCTGCAAGTAAATCATTCATGGACTGCTAGGTTACAGCAAGTACATGTCATATACTATATTGTGATAAGTATTCTTATAGATTTTTGTACTTTTTTAGTGTAGTAAAATATTTTCCTAAAAGTGAAATATACTTTAAATATTAGTATATCATCAACTTGCTGTTTATGAGCCATCAACTTCTACTTCAAATAGAATTCAAGAAAATTGCTTCCCACATAGGAGTGCTTCATTCAGATCACTGAAATGATCGATTTGTCTAATGCTGTACATAAAAAAAGAAGCAAATCTCATGACTTGAATTACTTATAATTTCTAATAACTGAACATCTTTTTAATATACTCTTTGGCTTTTAAATATCTGTTTACAGTGATGCCCCCAAAATATATCTTTTTATAATTTTGTGCATTTTTCTTTAGTTTATTTTCCTTTTGTTTGTTTAGCTTTTCTGGAGTACTTTCATTCCTGAGAGGTGTACATGGTTGATGTTTAATCTGTATACTATAGGCTAGTGACTAATCTTTAGTTTGGTGGTTCAGACCTATCTATTAGCGCCAAGTATGTAAGTCCTAGTGATCTGCTTCTATAAAGATTTCAGCCAAGAAAACTCTGTAAAGCACTTTTACTCTACAGAGATATAACATGAGCACCAACAGTAAGGATTGACATTGGGGCAAGGAGGAAAAGCATTTATACAGAATTAATATGTTCTTGAGAAATATTTTATCATTAAAAGTTGTTGAAAGCCTTTGATTTTAAATAACCAATTTATTAGTCTTCCTTCATAACCTCCACTTTTAGTGTCCTGCTAAGATATTCTTCCATCACCAGATTGTGTAAATACTATTTAGGCTTTATCTACTTAGCATCTCCCTTTCATTCTGGCTAAAGATTCATATTTGGTTATAGATTATACCTAAAATTACATGTCCTGTGAGGTATAAATATCGTGCTATACTTGTCCAACAAGTTAGTTCATTGATTCAACATTATTTATTAAGAATCTACTTTCATCAATATTTTGAATCTCTATTTAAATATGCTAACTATTATTTTCTGACTCTGCATTATTTATTTCAAATACTGATAGATCATTTATCTGTGCCAGTTTTTTGTTAATTTTAATATTACAAATATGAAAATGTCCACTCTGATAAAATAAATATTACAACAATTTTTAAAAAATAATTTAATCCCTTAATGATTTTATATGCCATTTGGAAGTTATTAAGTATGTAGATTACCTATGGAACAGTGGTTGACATTTCACTATTCCAATATTTTATCCAGTACCATTTTAAGATTTTTTTATTTATTAGGTCTAATTTATAGCCTCTAAATTTGTTCAATGTTAATCTTTTTTTCTTTTTTTTCCCACTGTTAATCTTCATAGTAATTTTAGACATTCTTTTTTTAATTGAACCAATTCTCATACATGTGCTTACATTTTTATTGCTTTATGAGAGCAATTTTTTAAAAATCATTTTATTGAGGACTCATACAACAATTATCACAATAGTATATACATAGATTGTATGCAAACCACATTTGTACATTTGATGCCTTCATCATTATCTAAGCATTTTCTTTCTACGTAAACCCTCTCTCATGAACTCTTGATAATTTATAAATTATTATTTTGTCATATCATACACTGTGCGATGTCTCCCTTCACCCACTCCCCTTTTATCCACACCCCAGGGACGAAGTTATATGTAGATCCTTGTAATTGGTTCCCCCTTTCTATTCCATCTTCACTCCACCCTCCCGGTATCACAACTCTCACCACTGATCCTGAAGGGATCATCTATATGAATTCCTGATATTTCCAGTTCCTATTTGTACCAGTGTACATGCCCTGGTCTAGCTGGGTTTGTAAGGTAGAATTGGGATTATGATAGTGGGCAGGAGAGGGGAAGAAGCATTTAAGAACTAGAGGAAAGTTGCATATATCACTGTCACTACACTGTACTTTGACTGACTCGTTTCCTCCTTGCGTCCCTTCTGTAAAGGGATGCTGCTTCACCTAATGGTGGGCTTTGGGTCCACAAGCTGTACTCCCGCCCCTCCCTCATTTATAATGATATAATTTTAGTTCTTTGATTCCTGATACCTGAATCCTTTGACACCTTGTGGTCATATGGTTGGTGTACTTCTTCCATATGGACTTTTATCGCCTGATTACTAATTCCTTTGACACCTTGTGATCACACAGGGTGACGTGCTTCTCCCATGTGGATTTTGCTGCTTCTGAGCTAGATAGCTGATTATTTATGTTCAACATTTATGACTCCATCAACTTTCTTCACTACACCTCCTTATGCACACATTTGTCTTCACCTATCATGCCAGGAAGGCGAGCATCATGGAATGCCAATTTAATAGAACGAAGTGTTCTTGCATTGAGGATGTACTTGAGTGGAGGTCCAATGCCTACCTCCTGTCTTAATACTAACCCTATAAGTATATGCACATAGATGTATTTCCCCATCATCATATATAAATATATTTACTTATGTACATGCCTGTATTTAGACCTCTATAAATGCCCTTCACCTTACAGTTTCTTCTACTTCCTTTTACTTTCCTCTTGTCCCACTGTCATGCTCAACCTTCATTTGGATCTCAGTAATTACCCTCGGTTACATTATCTTTGATCAATCCCTATCAGGCCTCTCACACCCACCTTGTCATTGATTTTGAATCACTTGTTGTTCTCTTAGCCCTGGGATGGTCAACATCAACTCCTTCCCCCCACCTCCCCATCTCCCATGTCCTCCCAGAACCATCAGTCCCATTGCTTTCTCCTCCAGACTGTTCATCCAGACTATCTTATCTAGATATATCTGTAGAGATAATAATATGTATGAAAAAGACAAGATATTATAAGATGAAGCAAACAAAGAAAATGAAATGATGACAACAGCAACACCAACAAACCCAATGTCCATAAAAATATATGAAAAAGTAAAAAAATAAAATAAAACTAATAATAACAAAATAAAAACCTGTAAATAGTTTAAGGTCTTTTGGTTGACCTTCTGGAGTGTCCCCTGGTTGTGTCTGATGGGGAGCCACATCTTGGTCTCACAGTATATCCTTGACACTCCCTCGTGAACTCCATGCTCTGCTCCTCCTGCTGCTCTGCTGCATGCCCTTAGTGTTTTGCTTTGGTGTGGTGGAGTCAGACAGGGTATAATCCCAACCCTGCTTCTCCATTGTTTTCGCTGTAGGGCCTTGGGGCAACGAGGGATAGTATGTTTCATAGTGGGACCAGTCATATGGTCCTCTCTGTGAATTGCCTATTCTTCATGGAAATATCATCCCGAAGGATCGATAGGCCCAGATCCACTCCATTTTCTCTTCCTCCACCTTCATTTGTTCTTGTGTGCTCTGGTCAGACATGTCCCACTCCCTGAGTGGCAGCTTCAGTGCTGTCCTCCAAAACAAACTGCAAACGGCACCCGTTCATAGTTGGGATTGGGGTTGGGCCCTCAGACTCCTCCACTGGCTCCCCACTTCATGCCATCATGCTGTATTCACATCCTACAACACTAGGTTTAAGGTCGGTCCCTTTTTCCCTGTGGAGATATAAACATTGTGCTCCCCTTGGGTAGGATAGTACCCCATTACCCTCTGCACATCGCCATCTCCCCCATCCCCGGACACACACACTCACACACTCAGCTGACTACCATATATAGCCCTGGATTTGATCTGGCCCCTGCCATACTACCTGGACCTTCCCATCCCCCCAGGAATTTCTGTTTGCAGTAGCTTTTTCCCAATGCCCCTATTGGATTTTTTTTTTTTTAAGCTTACCTGTCCTTTTGCACTTGCCTAACTTCACTGAGCATAAATTCCTCCAGTTCTTCCCATGTGCCAATGTGCTTCATGCATTCATCACTGCTTTTCAGCGATGTGTAGTCACCATTTTACGTATGTACCACAGCTTGTAAATCCATTCATCAGTTGATGGAGATTTCGGTTATTTCCAACTCCTTGCAATTGTGAACTGTGCTGCAATGAACATTGGAGCACAGATGTCTGGCCATGGTTTGTTTCTTGCCTCTTCTGGGTATAAGCCCTGTAGGGGGATTGCTGGGTCGCATGGTAGCTCAATTTTAATCTGCTTTAGAAATCACCAAATCTATTTCCATAGTGTCTGTACATACCTGCAGGACCACCAGGAGTGGATGAGAGTTCCTGTTCCCACACAACAACTCCAAGACTTGTTGCTTTATCATTTTTTGAATTGGGCTAGCTTTGAGGGTGGTAGGTGGTATCTCATTGTTTTGATTTGCATTTCTCTGATGGTTAATGATTGGGAACATTTTTCTCATGTGTTTATTGGCCATCCTGATCTCTGCCTCTGAAACTTCTGTCCAGGTCCTTTGCCCACCTCCTCAGTGGGTCATTAGTTTTGTTTTGGGGGAAGCTATCAGGGTATTGTAAATTTTAATAATAAGGTCTTTGTTTGATGTGTCATTGCTAAAGATGTTTCCCCAGTCTGTGCTTCAATCTTATTCTCTAGGTGAATTCTTTCAATGTATACAGCTGTTTTATCTTCAGTATATCCAACTTGTCAATTTGTGCCTTCTCTGTGTTTGTGTCCTTCCCATGTATTTCGTGTGCCAGTGTTTCAGGTTGGTCCCAATTCCCTCATTGATGGCCCTAATAATTTGGGATTATACTTAAAGGACTGTGGTCCACCTTGAGTTTAATCTTGTACATGGAGTGAGGTGAGGGTCTTGCTTCATTTTTCTACAGATAGATATACATTTTTCCCAGCACCACTTGTTGAAAAGGTCATCAGCTTCCCATTTGATATTTTGGGGGCCATTGAAGATCAGTTGTCTATATGCTAATGATTTTATTTCTGGGTTTTCAGGTTTTTTTCTATTGGTCTGAATATCAAGAATTATGACAATATCAGCTGCTTTGATCACTTTGGCAGTATAATATGTGCTAAAGTCAAGTAAAGCAAGCCCTCCCACTGTGTCCTTCTTCTTGAGGAGTTCTCTGCTAATTCTAGTCTTCTTCCCTCTCCATATGAAATTGGTAATCATTTTTCCAAATTCTCTGAAGAAAGATGAGGGCAATTGTATCAGAATTGCAGTTCCTTGAGTAGAACTGACATCTTTACTGCATTGAGTCTTCTGATCCATGAGCATGGGATATTCTTCATTTGTTGAGATTACTGTTGGTTTCTTGCAATAGTGTTCTGTAATTTTCCTCACATAGATCCTTTGTTCTTTTCATCAGGTACATCCCGAGATATTTCGATTTGTGCTTGGCTATGGTAAAAGGTACCACTTTTTTTATCACGTCTTCTGTGGTCTTATCCAATGGGCTTCTGTTTGTTGATCTTGCATCCTGCCACTCTGCCATACTCCTCCATTAATTCCAGCACTGCCCTGGTGGGGTTTTGGGAACTTTTCCATAAATAAAAAAAACCATATTGGGCTGAGCCCTGGTGGCGTAAGTGGTTGAGTGAGGGACTGCAGCCCACGGGCTTGGTGTTCAAATCCAGCGGCGGCTCCCAGGAGCGGCACTGGGTAGCTCCCACGACCACCAGAGGCAGTGATGCCCAGAAACAACAACAACAACAAAATCATATCATTTGCAAATAACGATACTAGCTCCTCTTCCTTCCCCAGGAAAATATCTTTGATGTCTTTTCTTTTCCTTATTCTGTTAGCTAAAACCTCCAGTATTATATTAAATAAGAGTGGTGACAAGGAGCATTCTTGTCTGGTCTCCTTTTTCAGTGAGATTGTGTTCATCTTTTCTCCTTTGACTACAACTTTGGTTGTTGGTTTTTCATATATAGCTTGTATTGTCTTGAGGAATTTTTTTTTCCATTCCTGTATTCTAGGGCATCTTAAACAGGAATTGTTGTTAGATGGTGTCAAATGCTTTTTTCAAGTCTATCGATATTATCATGTGGTTTTTACAGTTTTTCATGTCAATGTGCTGAATGTTACTAATTGTCTTTCATATGTTGAATCATCCCTGCATCCTGGGTATGAACCCCATTTGGTCATGGTGAGTTATTTGTTTTATAAACGCTTGTATTCTATTGGCCAGTATTTTATTTAGGATTTTTGCATCAATATTCATTAGGGATTTTGGTCTGTAGTTCTCGGTTCTTGTGAGATCCTTGCCCAGTTTCAGTATCAGTGTTATATTAGCTTCTTAGAAGGAGTTTGGGAGTTTGCCATATTTTTCTATGTTTTAAAAGAGTTTGTGTAGGATTGGTGTCAGTTCTTCCCTGAATGCTTGGTAGAATTCTCCTGTAAAGCCATCTGGTCCAGGGGATCTTTTGGTTGGTAATCCCTTGATCACCTTGTCTATTTTTTCTATGGCTAAAGGTCTATTGAGATTCTTAATGTCCATCAGGGATAGTCTAGGGAGGGACTGTTTTTCAAAGAATTTGTTCATCTTCCAAGTTGTTGAATTCATTGGAGGACAGTTCTTTGTAGTACTGTGTAATTATCTTTTTGATTTCACTAGGGCCAGTTGTAATATCCCCTCTTTAATCCCTCATTCTTGCTATTGAAGTTTGTTTTCTCCTTTCTTTGGTTAAATCTGTCAGTGATTTGTCAATTTTGTTAATCCTTTCAAAGAACCAACTTTTAGCAGCATTAACTTTTTCCATTGTTTTGTTATTTTCCCTCTCCTGAATCTCAGCCCTGATTTTATTTCTTTTCTTTTGCTACTAGTGGGAATGTTGTGTGGGATTTCTGTGGAGTCCCTCTGGTCTGTGTACACAGTTGCTATCTTCCAAGAAATTTGAGTGCAAATTTTTTACACCTGTATTTTCTATTTAGTTGTATCTTTTTATAGCAAAGCCTTGGCTTACCATTTCTGTACCATGTAATATTTTCTTAACTCTATTACTCTTTTCTTTTTTCTGTTAAGTATATTTTATTCATCATCTTAACTTGTAATATGTCCAATTTTTCATTCTTTTCAATATTTTCCCTCTTTCATATTTAATGGCAAAATATAACTGATATCCTTCTCTTTTCACGAATTGTCCAGCATTTTTAGTAAATTTGCTTTTATTCTGATTGGGATGTCCCAACAACATGTCAGTGAAATGTATTTTGCTCTTAATTTACTTGAAGCTTTAATTTTATATCTGTTTATCACAGAAGAGCAATCATGTCATATGCATTAAGTAGGATAATTATGAAGATGTCTTCTTTTCTCTTTTTCAATATAATCAATTAACTTAGAAACACCTCATTTCTGGAATAAATCCTCCTTGCTTACAGAAGCAAAGAAGTAAACTCATTGTCAGAAATCAATTTTGAGTCACAGTGACCTTTGATTGAGCTTCTGGGGCTGTAAATCCTTATGAGGGCAGAAGGACTTTTCTTCCTTCTGTGCTTGTCCATAGTATAGTATTTCTTTGAACATACTTATGGAGAACTCTTTTAAAAATCTTCTATTCAGTTTTTATCATAAATTATTTTTAAAAATTGATCTCTGATTTCCCATGATTGTTCTCTCCATGTTTGGATTCAGTACCACCGTTAATTTCCATTTCCTAAATTAACATTATAAATAGTTCCAAAATAATTTATCACATTTCATCTAAATTTCAAAAATTATTGAATCAAATGAAAACATTCTGTCATTGTACGATGAATTTTTTCCAATTCTTTATTTTAACCTTTTCTTTCATTTGTAATTCTGAAAATGTCTTAATCCTTTCTTCTTTTTTTTGAAATAATTTTGCTTGGAGCTCTTACAGCTCTTATCAAAATCCATACATACACTCTTTGTGCCAAGCACATTGGTACATATGTTGCCATCATCATTTTCAAAACATTTCTTTTTACTTGAGCCCATGATATCAGATCCTCATTTTCCCCCTGACCCAACTCTCCCTCAGAACCCTTGATCATTCTTTTTTTTTTAATGTCCCCCTTGTCCTACACTAACCACTGTCTTCCTTCAGCCACTCTTTCGTTGTCCATCCTCCTAGAAAGGGGTTAAATGTAGATCATTGTGACCAGTTCCCCATCTCCCCAAACTCCCCTTTCCTTCCTGATATCTCTATTCCCATTATTGGTCTCGGGGGGGTTATCTGTCCTGCATCCCCTGTGAGCTCTTACCTGTTGCAGCATGCATGCAAATCTGGTCTAGCCAGAATTATAAGATCGAATTGAGGTCATGATAGTGGTGTCACTTACACTAGGTTATTTATTTCCAAATTTCAGGTTTTTGTCTTACCACTTTAAGGTTATGCTATTAAATAAGTATCTGACATATTTTTGCTAATGTCTTGGCAACTTTTCATCTTCATTTTTAATCTTCTATCGATTCCTGACACGTAATTTTTTTTTGTTTTGGCATCACTGTCCTCTGGTGGTCATGGGAGCTACCCAGCGCTGTTCCTGAGAGCCACCGCTGGATTTGAACCGCCAAACCCGCAGGCCGCAGTCCCTCATTCAACCACTTATGCCACCGGGGCTCAATCGCTGAAATACCCTTTATGATAATAAAACTATTTAAATAATTTGCCATAAATAATAGGCTAAGTGAATAATTTATTGTGAGTTTGTGCAATTAAATATGCATGTGTTAAAAAGTCTAAGAAAAATAACCAAAGTTTGCTAAAAAGTATTTCTCTCCTTCTCTACCTCCTGCAGGTTATTTATGTCTACAGAAACCCTAAGGATGTTTTGATCTCATATTTTCACTTTACAAAATTTTTGTCTACATTCGAAGATGTAGACACCTTAAGTCAATTCATGAAAAGATTTCTTGATGGAAAAGGTAACTATTTATTAAACAAGTTGTTTATGATGTATTGATGACTTCTGGCCAAGTTCTCAAGTTTAAGAAACATAATTGGGGTTAGAGAAGGATGATGATTCAAGATAGATTATATATGAGTAATTACTATTGAACATGATTTTATGATAATAATTTATTATTATCAGCTTATGCAAGAACCACTTGGAGGGGATGTGAAGTTGACAAAGGCATATATTTTAAGAAATCTTCTAGTCAGGCCATAAAATAATCACAAACAACTAGCAATTTATATTAGCGAGGTCCAAAGTGGATTCCCCGGATGAGGCAAATGTGAGCACACTCGGCTGCTAACCTCAAAGTTAGATATCCAAGTCTCCCCAGGGGCACTTCTGAAGAAGGGCCTGCCCATCTGCGTCCCCAGTCTTAGCCCGTGAAGACCCTCTGCAGCAGGGTTCTCCTCCCCTGACAAGCAGTGAATTTCCAGCTGTCAGAATCAATTTAGTGAGGATGGCTTGTAATCCAATAAGAAATACAGGCTAGGGCAAGAAACTTGTAGAACATAAAATCAAAATACTTCATTTTTAATGTTGATACCTAAAATTACTATTCAGAAATCTTAGACTAGAGAACATTGGGATAAATAAAGACATATTTTAAGATAGAGGCAGTAGGAAAATAAATGGTCTTATCTTTTTAAAAAATCTTCATAGTTAAAACTGTGACCTTCTTATTACTTCATTCCTGCTTTCCTATGTACATAAAGTATCTAAGAAAATCCTTATTAAAATTATCTGGCTGTTTCTCCTAGAATTATTTATTTTCAAAGGAGGTAATACAGATATTCAGTAACATTAAATATATTTTCTTTGAGCACTGAAAGAAAGAAAATATAATATAGCTTATTATTTTAAAAATGCACCAGTATTTACTCTTATTAAATTTTAATCATCAGCTTAATTAAATAATAATTTGTATATTTTAAAAATTAATTTTGCCCACAGTGGTAGGAAGCCTTTGGTTTGATCACATCAGAGGTTGGTATGAGCACAGACACAGTTTCAATATTCTGTTTATGTGCTATGAAGACATGAAGAAGGTAAGATCAGAGGGCTATATTATTTTGGGGGGAGGGGAATCACTGCCTGTGGTGGGAGTGGGAGGCCTAACCATGCTCCTGGAGAGTTGCTGCTGGATTTGAACTGCCAAGCCAGTGGGCCGCAGTCCCGCACTCACACTACGCCACCAGGGCTCAGTCCCAAAGGATTATATTCTTATGACTATTCTTTTCTTAAAATTCTCTCTTCTTTTGGTGTCAGTGAACAACATCCTCTCAGTTCTCACTGAATCTTACTATATATTCCATCTCAGATTTTTTATTTTCTGTTAACTTGAGGAATAAGGTATGCCTGACCCAAGTCATGGTATTTTCAATTGTCTCATCTGCCAGTGAAAGTTGGACATTGAATAAGAACAACAAAGAAGAATCGATGTGCTTGACTTATGGTACTAATGAAGAATTTTCAAAGTGCCATGAACTGCCAATAAAATGAACAAATCTGTCTTGAAAGAAGTGCAATCAGAATGCTCTTGAAAGACAAAATGGTGAGACACTGTCTCACATACTTTGGGCATGTAATCAGGTGAAGCTAGTTCTTGGAGAAAGGTGGAATGCTTGGTAAAGTACAGGGGCAGTGGAAAACACCCAGCCTCTTGTCAAGAACTATTGACACAAGAACAATTGTGAGAATGGTCCAGGACTCGAGGAGTTTTGTTCTATTTCACGTAGGGTTATTATGAGTTGGAAATGACTTCCTGTACTTAACAACAAACAAATTCTGCTCATCTTTTAATCAACGTCTTGCTAATTAAATTAGCATCTTGGCACTTGCTGACTGGTCTCTGTCTTCTCAGTGTTCTTTTATTGCCTCATGTAGCTACATGTAGCAATTAAGCCAAAACCAAATGTCCAGACAGCTGGACATAAATAAAGAGGGAGAACACTGAGAAACATCTGGATGAGAAGCCATTCTTAAGGTATGACAAATTACTGCCACGTGTGGATGTGTATCCTATGATGCATATCTTCCTGCTGTAAAGGGAAATTTGAAATGAAGATTTTATATGAAATCAGGTTTAAACACTATCACCTCAAAAGCTTTTAAGGCATTATTCAAGCAAGACAAAGCTCATTTTAAGTTCTCTACCTTGTGATCTTTGATTACTATTTTAATATAAATTTTATGCAAGTTTAATTTATAATATTGTACACCTACAATAGGACAGGCATGTAATTACTCTAAACAAAAGATTATTTTTAGAATCTATTATTTTAAAAGCTAATAGTTTAATGTGTAAGAGTATAGTTAATGTAAAAGATAATGTAAAAGCATGATAAGTGTTATTAAATAAAAGTGCAGATAAGCTGTTAGCAAGAAGATTGTACATAGCCAAAATGACACAGCATATTTGGGGGGGGTGTGGGGGAGTAACTTTGGAACTACAACTTAAACAAGGGAAGAAGACTGGAGAAGTAGACCAAATGAAGAAAATGAAATGTGTAAATTTTCTGAAACCATAAAAGCTCTGAGTAACTGAAAATAGAACTAAGAGAGCTAAGCAAGTGGAAGTGGTTACACATGAACATAAGGAAAGTGTTCAGGAGTCAGATTGTACAAGGCTTACAGATGATGTTAGCGAATTTCTATTGCTGTTGTTATTTTCATTCTTAAACAATAAGGAGTCCTTAAAGAGTTATAAAAAGGATAGAAATGTGATAAATGTTTTTTTTTAGAACAGTGTTCTCATTATTGGTTGAGAATTAATAAAAATTCATAAGACCAGACCTGTTAGAAACCTGTGAATTAATTTCAATGTAAATAATGGTGCCATGGATTAAAGTCATGTCATTTTGATACCATTGTCTCCATCTGTGGAAAGAAACTATGGAGCTCACTTGTATCATCAATTAGAACAAGGATGTTGGCCAAGCATGAAAGGGACTGTCATGGTTGTATGAGTAGTGTTGGAAAAATTTAGAAAATGAACCAAAGTATACTTTTGTGGCATCTCAAATGAATTAAACTCCAATCACCAAATACCAGAAGAGTTGTAGAATGACATCGAGAACAACATACATGAAAAAGAAAGACTGAAATGGATATCATATAGACTCTGAAAATTGCTTTGAATTTAGAAATGTTAAACTCACTGGAGGGGGGAATAATGAGGTGAAATTGTGAAATAGAGTACATCAAATGCTAAGCAATAATAATTAAATGAGCAAGAACCTGGAGTTAGAATCCAAGAATAACGAGATCACTGGACATTTCTCAAGCTAAGAAACTGGGAAAGAAATTCAGGTCAGGATTAGTAATATTGAAAGATTGCATGGATAAAAAAATTGAATTACACAGGAAGTATAAAAATAAAAGGTGGAAATTCCTTAGTCAGTTACAAGAAAATTTAAAGATTTCAGAAAACATGAATGTGCAATTTGAAAACCATCTGAAGAAGACAATCAGAAACTTAAAAACAGTCATAGTGAAATCCACACTGTCCTCAAGAAGGTTAATGTAAAGTGTGAAGTTAAAGATCAAAAATGCAAAGAGAATGGTGCAAGTTTATGATAAACAATGTTCAGAAAGGAGGAATGGTGTTTAAACATGTAACATAAAATCACGATACAAGAATGCTTGAAAATGATGCACGTCTGATTTTAGTAGCGTAAATATGTTAGTTCAAAGATGTATAAAGTGCTTCAATGTGAGAGTCTCTGATTTGAAAATTGTCTGTAATTCTTAGCATTCAAATTATTAAACACTCCTTGAGTGAAAAGAAAGTGGAAATGCACGGCCATTGTATCAAAAGCAATGGTTGACAGTAAACCACGTCAAGAGATAGGATATGATATCCTACTGACAATGTTGAAAGAAAAAGCCCAGATGACACTGAAAACACTGGTGCTAAGTGAGGTCCTGGAAGGCGGGGTCTAAATGGAGCATGTCCATGAACTGATGTAGTTACGTGAATGTTCACTAGTCTATGCCAAGTAATTTGGAGAACCGCCGTATGACCCACCAGACGCGGCAACCAGGCTTGTACCCATTCAATGAAAGGTGACCCATTAGAGTGTGCAGATAGTCAAATGTGAAAGTAAACATTTGCTGAAGATGATGTCAAAATGTTCTATCTTTTCTGTTAGGTTGCTGTTGTTGTGTCCCATCACATCGCTCTGACTCATAGTCATCGTGGTCCAACAAAACGAACCATCACCCACTCACGTGCCTTCCTCACGCTTGTTACGCTTGAGTCCATTATTGCAAACACTGTGTCCTTCCGTCTCATCAAGGGCTTTTCTCTCTCTCACTGCCCCTCCACTTTACCAAGCCTGATGTCCCTCTCCAGACACTCGTCTCTCCTGACAACATGTCCCAAGCACTCAAAATGACAATCTCCCCATCTTTAACTCTAAGGAGCATTCTGGCTGTACTAACATCCAAGACAGATTTCTTTCTTCTTTTAGAAGTTCACGGCAATTTCAATATTCTTCTCCCATACCATACTTCAAAACCTTCCATTTTTCAGCAGACTTCTTCAATCCATGTTCAACTTTCACGCATAAGAGGCAATTGAAAATTCTGTGGCTTAGATCAGTCCCACCTTAGTTCTCAAAGTAAAACACTTTTTTTTCAACACTTATGAATGCTGAATGCAATGTGTCATTTTCTTTTATTTTTCTTTCTTTTTTCAAACATTTTGCTGGGGGTGTTTACAGATCTTCCATATATCAACTGTATCAAGCATATTTGCCCACATGTTGCCATGATCATTGTTTAAACATTTACTTTCTATTTAAGCTGTTGGTATCAGTTCCTCTTTTTTCCATCTTTCCACACACCCACTCTATAGACTAACACAGCCATGCAATAATGCCAAATTCTGGAGGCTCACAGGCCAGTGGGTGGAAAGTCTTGTAGATCTAGTGGCAGTGGAAGAATCTCAGCCTCTGGTGTTGGTCTCCATGTGGCTCCTCCAGCACCAGGACTTTGGCTCCATCAGTGTTTCTCTAGGTAGCTTGGCAACAGGAGTGAGTTATTTATCTTCATAGTATCTCCAAATGAGGCCCTCGAGCTGTGATTTGATTGACAGGCTAAACTCCACCCCTTCACTCTTAACAGTCTCAGGTTAACAACAGATGATGCAATTACCACATTACTTTTGGCACATTGACTTCTGGATTGAGTTGAACTATAATGTCAGTCTCTTGATTGTGGATGTTGGGCATCTGACCACAGTGTGTCAGTAAGGATTTTCTGCAGGGATGGGTCTCTTATGACATAGTATTTGGGTTTTTCCATGCTTGGGAAGACTTTTAGATCACCGACTATTTTAATAGATAGTTTGATAAGGTAGAGGTTTCTCAGGTTGGTGATTTTTCCTTTCAGCTATTGGAAGATGTTACTTCAAACTCCTCTTCTTCATAGTATCTGCTCATAGGTCTGAGCATATTCGTACCTAACCACAATTGCATATGACCACCTTTTTTTCCTCCTGCTCCTCTTACATTTTTCTTTTTCCTGCAAGTTATATAATTTAACTATTGTGTGCATTTGTCAGTTTTTCCTGGGGGTTAGTCTAGCTGGTGTCCTCTTTGCTTCCTGTATGAATGTCTGATTCTCATTTATTAAGGGGTGGGAATTTGCTTCCAGGAATTCCCTCTCTAATTCAGCTGTTAACTTCTTCCTTGTGTACTGTTCTAGAAGACCAATTATTCAAATATTGTTCCTCTTCATAGCATCTATCACTGTTCTAAGGTTTTCTTCCATCTCTTTGATTATCTTGATGGACCATCATTGCTGGTTGTTGAAGTGTGCCTGATTGTCCTAGAGATGACTGGTAGAAAGTCTGTTGGTGAGGTCCATTATCTTGTCTTTTGCTTCTGTTCCCTCATCCCCTACTTTTTGTATTTCCCTGTGGTGTGTAGACTTCAGTCCCTCTGTGGTGGACCTTAGTCCCCCTACCAAGTCTTCATCTCCTCAATCCTTAAACTGTGTGACTTCTCTCATATCCTGTATTACTCCAGTCAGAATTCTAAAGGTTTCTTTTTGTTGAAGATCAACGTCTGTTTCTTCAATGACTGTTGTTAGGTTTACAATGTCTTCTGCTGTTCGATTTTGTTTTTCCTATTTTCTTGTTGGGGGCATTGAGGTAGTTTATGTTTGCATGTCCTTTTGGAAGAACTGGGTGCCTTGTTCCTGGGAGCCTGAGGGTCTCTGAGCTCTTTATTTGTATGGCTGGTAATAGTACTTTCAGGGACTACCTGTGACCTACTTTGGTGGTAGATTGGAATACTGTGCAGGGGAGGTGCTGTGCTGACTTGGTGGCTGAAGGTAGTTGGGGGTCTCAGAGAGTTTGCTGAGGCCATTATATGCTGGTATGCTACTGGGCCAGCTTGGAGTGAGCCTGCCATATGGGCAAGGACCTGATCTGGACTATCTAGCCATAATTTGCAGTCTTATACTGGCAGAGCCAGTTTTTAACTTGGGCTGTGGCTTTTAACTCCTGGCTTTTCCTGTTTTCTCGTGTTAGAAATCACAAGTTGTGCTCTGGAGGTTAGAGTTCTGCCAATTTGCTATGTTAATATTAATACTACTAGACCAGAACCAGGTTTCTGGCAGCTTATATTCAAATTCACATAAAGGAATACAGCCTGGAACTGTGCTTAAAAAAATAATAGCTATATATATTGGATCTAGTAAGTGATTAGAGGAACTGAAGGGCAGACTTGGTAAACTATGAGTGTTTTGGCAAGTTCTCAAATTTTTCTGTGAGTGAAAATCTAGTGGGAGGTCTGTATCAGACCCTAGTATACTGGATCAATTTTTAGCACATAACCTCCCAATATTGGTCTCCTTACTCCTTAACTTTCTGATCCAACAATAGGAAGACCAGAAGTGTGATTCTACCTGGCATCAGTGTTCTTTCAAACTTCCTAGCAACTACGGGTTACCAAGTGTCCTCCATTAAGGTCCAGCTTTCGTTCCCCTTTGTTATCTATCTGGGAGTGTGACTCACAAAGGACTCCAGAGAGATTACAGTAGACAGAAAGTAGTTTCATGCTCAACTCTCATGCTCAACTCTTCAAAAACTGAAATACTCTCTTCTCTGGGCCTCACAGGCTACCACAGTCTCTGGATTCCCAATTTCAGTGTGTTAGCCTCTCTATGCAGCAGATAAGAGACCAATTCCTGATTTAATTTCGTGACTGCTGATTTCATGAGCATTGATTGTGATATAAGTAAAATGAAAAATCTTCGATGACTTCAAGCTTTTCACAATTTATCGTGATATTACCTACTGGTCCTGTTGTGAGGATTTTTCCTTCTGTTAATTTGTAATCCATGTTGAACACTGCGATCTTTCTCTAACACCACTGTACATTGTATCATATGAAGTTCCCCATTGCACTTTGAGTATGTTCTTTATTAACATTCTCATGAGATTTTGTGCTTTTTACAAATACAGATATTATTTTATTGTTCTCTAAAGTTTTTCAAACCTCTACTACAGTTTTTGATGCATCAAATTCCAAATGAGTTGGTTTATTGAACAAGTGAAAATGAACACCCACTCCTATATTAAACAATATGAAACATTGAATAAACTGAAAAACAAAGCACTCATTTTCAAAGGCGGAGTGATAGAGTAATATATTATTGTCAAATTAAAAGATGTTATTTTAAAATGATATCTTTAACTCATACATAAACTGCCTAGCTTTTCATTCCAATGATTTCTTTTAGGATCTCAGAAGCTGTGTGCTTAAAATCTGCAGTTTTCTTGAGAAAGAGCTGAGTGATGAGGTTGTCGATGATGTTGTGAGGAAAGCCACTTTTCAAAGCATGAAATCTGATCCACAAGCAAATTATAGTAAAATTGCAAAAGAAGAAATTGGGATGAAAAGAGATGGTCATTTCCTACGCAAAGGTAATGCTCAGGACTCACAGCAACAAAATGTAAAGTGTTCTCCTGGGTTCTTGTGCCACAGGGAAATTAAGAGGTATTTACAATATGCCTCTCTCAGTGATGCTGGCTTCTTAAAGCCAGCTGAGTTTACAACTGAAAATAGCTCTGAAGAGTGCCTCAGAAACTGTAACACTGTTTTAGTGCAAAGCCTGACACTTTATCTAATCAACATTTTTCCCCTTCCTTCTTGACCTGGGATTTGTTAACCTTTGAGACAGAATGGCCAATTCTGTGTCTTGCAACGATTAAAAAATTATTCACCGACTGAGCCCCGGTGGCATAAGTGGTTGATTGCAGGACCGCGGCCCGCGGGCTTGGCAGTTCAAATCCAGTGGCGGCTCTCAGGAGCAGTGCTGGTTAGCTCCCATGACCACCAGAGGGCAGTGATGGCCCTCAAAAATTTTTTTTAATTATTCACAAGTCATATATACATTTTTATTAATAGATAAAATGTAAAGAATATGAATGAAACTATAATATTTATTTTCAATTTTTCTTGAGTCACATGCACATACCAAAAAAGCTGCATATGGCTCCAGTGAGAGCTGCAGTTTGACAATTCTGATTTGAGAGTTGATGCTGACATTTTAAATTTGGCTAGCAATGTCTGTGTGAAGGTAATGGATATATGTGATCAAGGTGTGTGTGTGTGTGTGTGTGTGTGTGTGTAAAACCACCAGCTACTCCAAAGAAGAAAGGACTTTCTACTCTCATTAAGAGTTATGACTTACAATTTTGAAAAATTCAAATGAGCAATTTTATTCTATCTTATGTCACTGAGTCAACATTAAAGTTGATGCCAGTGAATTTACTTTTAACACAGAAAGTATAAGGTATAACATGATAGAACATACATTACATATAAGCTCCAATTTTTTGTCTACACTTTCCAGAAAATACTAAAAGGTAAGTCTATTTCCTTGACTATATATGTGATTGGTAAATTACTGTCATCTATTTCTTTTTCTTAATAATTATTTCTTATTTTCTGTGTCATTAAAAGTAGAATGATATGCCCTCATCCAATCTGCTATGAAATCAATTTATTCAACAAAAAGCAATAAGTTGTAGTTGTGCATCTATAGGTACCAGAAATTCCTCCTAACCACTGCCTCTTAAGTTCAGAGATGTCATTGTACCCATTCTCAGCAGAGAACATTAGTTGCATAATGGTTTATGCTTTAGCCACCCAATGGGAGAAAGATGAACTCTGCTACTATGAAGATTTGCAGCCTTGGCAACAGAATGAGACAGTTCTTCTGTTTTTTGGGAATGAATCAGAATCAAAGAGGAAATATAGTAGTTGGGAAACATGCCCTAGATGATAGAAACAAAGCTGAAGATGGCATAATCATATTTTGCACGACCAGTAACTTCATCACAAATAACAATGCAAAATATGACTATACTTGTGGACTTCTCCAGATAGAACACACAGAGATAAAATTGAATATATTTGTGGTAAGAGATGATGGAGAAGTTCAAAATCAGCAGCTGATCAGGAGAGCTCAGTCTTTGGGAAAGGATATCATAGTTGATAAAGTAGAGGGCCAAAGGGAAAGAGGAAGTTCCTCCAGAGATTAATTTAAACCGTGGCTGTTAAATAGACTCAAGCATAGGAACAAGCATAGGAACATGTCAGGACTGGACATGTTTCATTCTAGAGTGCATAGGTTCTCTGTGGATCAGAATCGACCCGATGGCTCAACACCAAAAAGAGGCCAGGAGCTAACTGTGAAGCAGACCAGCAATTGCTTACCTGTAAGTGTTAGGGTATGAGTCCCCAACAATCAAATGGGTCCTAGGAGTGCCTTTAAGATTGTGGAAACTAAGGCAGGCTGACCGCAGGGCACAGGGAATCCTTGTTTCAATGTCAGGAGCAAAAGAGCAAATGTATTTCCCAATCTTTGAAAAGGCATAGACATCACACAGTGAACCAATTACGTAGTTAATGGGTAATATCATAAGCAGGTAACATAGCAACCAGACAATGAAGCGAACCATCATCTTGACCTAGTGCTGGTTAACCCAGGATGTCCCTGAGCACTCCACAGGGGAACAATCTATGATCTCCATCAGCAAGAGAATTCAGAAGAGTGTTTGCTACAAATTGTGCTGGGTTGGGCTATAGAACTTGATTGCCCTTATATGCAAATAACCTTCAGACATAGTGAACAGCCAGGCACAGATCAGATTCATATTTTATGATAACTCCCTTTCAACTACCCCTTAAAAGAGCTAATTACAGGGCACACATTTTCGCCATGGAAAGTGTGCATCTCAGAACAATGAAGGTATTTCTCAAAACAGGGCTAGTTTTCCATGTTATGGCTGTGAACGCAGAAATAAGGAAAAATACTCTCATCCAAGTTCTCAGTTTACCACAGGTAAGTTCAAGTTGAAACTGATGATAATTAAACCAAGTCCACAAGGGCCAAAATACCTGAGTATATCCCACCTGAATTTTGAAACCATCCCAAGGACAATTTGATGCATTGAAAATTAATTATAGAAGACTTGATATGCTGTGAAATAGCATCAAGAACATCATCCATAAAGAATGCAAAAGGTCAGTTAAAAAACCCCAGAAAGAATGAAATGATTGGTGTGCATGTGAGAAAAAATCTCTGAAATTGACTCCTGATTATAAAGCAGCTAAGGCAAATGCTTTGGATTTGTCAGTGTAGCCTCAACATCAATGAAATCAGACACATTGCAATTTACATTCCCACACTAGTTTTCTACTTACTATAAATGCCAATGAGAATATCCTCAAAGTTAAAAGTGATAATTAAAGGAGCTAAGTTACAATTTTTCATTTCTTAAAATTGGTTTAAAATTTCTTCAGATTTTTATGCAGTTTCAGCACAGACAACTTTGAGTACCCTTTATGACCTTGACTTTATTACTTGAAATTTTTGAGCTTCAATTTTGGGGGGGTCAATAGTAAAGATGAAGAAATATCCTCATTATATAGATTTTTTGTAAAACATAATTATATATTCAGTCTGTGTCGTACACTGCTTGCCATTTAATAAATGTAATCTTTAATACATTTTAAGATTTGTTTCTCCTTTTCAAGATTCAATGGTAGCAGTTGAAAAGTTAACAGAGGAGTAGACAACATATGGTAACAGCATTATTAGGTTAGTTTCTCAACTTATTCATGTATAAAGAGTGCTTAGGGGTTAAGCCTTGTGGTAAAATATTGGAAATATTTAGCTTGACTTGGAGAAGAGATTAAGTGGGCAGAGGACCTTTGCCTTTTAGTGATATTGTCTCCTCTAGCTACTGTTCGTGTGCTTACCTCACTAGGTACAATTGGAGACTGGAAACATTACTTCACTGTGGAGCAGAGTGAGATGTTTGACAAGATCTTTCAAAGGAAGATGAAAGATATTCCTCTGAAGTTCATCTGGGATATGAATGAGGAATAGAATTTTAATCAGAGTCCAAAGCAATCAAAATAAAGCTAGTAACTGTAAAACATACTTTTATATTCCTATTGATATGCATCTTTCATGTGATTGTTAATGATAAAATCTCAGTTCTTTATTACACTATTACTGAAAAATATAAGTACATTTAAATAATGAGCATAAGTTTGATGAACTCAGTGAACTGCAGAACATTAAAGTGATTTAATAAGTAGAATTGTAATAGTAATGGGAAAAATAAAGTTTGATGCATGAATTGTAAATGTTTTTAGAAAAATTTCTGTACTATGCATATCTTGAATTATCTACATTTAAATTTAGAACAGTTAAACATTAAAGATTATTTTATTCTTGGGTTAAACTGTAATTTTTTGCCTTCAAAAACTTATATGACTGTGTAAATTTATGGTAGAAGAAATAAATAACTCAAAAATAAGTGCATACTTTTTCTAATAATTTACCATAACATCAAGTTTGTAATAAAGATTAGTGGATGAAGTTATAATAAATTATGTAGAAAGTTAATTATTTAACTTTTGGAAATAAAATATTAATGACAAAATAGTAATAAAATATGATTAACTAAAGAAAAAAGTGCTTATTCAGCACAAAAGTGTCAGCTTGTTTGTTGTCATGCCATTGGTTCCAACTCATAAAGACCCTTCAAGCACAGCAAAGGAAAACTCCCATGTCCTGTGCTGGTCTCATAATGGTTCTTTTTGGGTGGTTTTCCCAAAACCATTGTTTTGGGAGTTAAGATAGATATCATATAATTCCATAGTTCAATCACAATTGCTACCACAATGAGTTCCAAAACACCCTTTTCTTTTTTGGACTCCTTGACCTAAGATCCATTATACCAGCTCCCAACTGACTCCCTCTTGAAACCTTTATTCGACTAGCTGTCTGTAGGTTCATCCATTCTGGATTTCATACACTGAAAAAGAGAGAAACATATAACAGAAATTCAAGGGTCACATCCATGACAAAATACATCAGGGCTAAACGCCACAAAGAACAAAGAAAGCACAAAAAATAGAGAATGCATCAAATGGAGGATCAACAGACAATGTTTAACCAGGGGTACTCAATACACTGATAATGTCCTATTAGTCGATTGCATATAGAGTGTGCATAGATCTCACAGCTTTAAAAAAATAGATGTAAGCCTATCATCAATCCCATCACTTAATTAATGATACACAGTGTAGCCAATCAACTGCAATCTTAGGTGTCAAATGCACGAGCAAACTATTGCACTAAGTGCAGCAAAACAGACAAGCTAAGTTATCACCAATTTTCAGACCTTGTGTTTTTTTTTTCCTCTCTTAATTGTAAGAAAGGGGATTAAAATGAGTGGCGGAGCTGAACCAAGTAAGAAGACAAAAATGTATCACTTTCATATGGGATGGGAGTTTTTTTTTTTTTTCATTTAAGACAGCTTATTTATTTTGGGTTTCTTTGGGGGGGGGCATCACTGCCCTCTGGTGGTGGGAGTAGGAGGCACAGCCTTTGCCCCTGTGGAGCCGCTGCTGGAATTGAACCTCCATTTCAGTGGGCCGCAGTCCTGCGCACAACCACTACGCCCCCGGGGCTCAGCCCTAAGACAGTTTGTTTACAGGTCTAAGGCCCCCACCCTTCCCCTTTCTTGAGCAAAGACCAAAGAGCGAGTGTTGTCACTCCCTCACAGCTTTTTTGGTTGGTTTCTGTTCTCACAGGCTGACAGAACCCTCCTCCCCCGCGCCCAACTGGGAGAAGGGTCAGGCCTATCCAGGCACCCCTTCTCCCACCAATCCTGGGAAAGAGGAGCGCCTTCTTACCCTGAAGCCAGCCTGCAACTAGCTGAGGTCCCTCTTCCTGCCCGATGGCAGCCTCACCTGTCTATGTCCCAGCTGAAAAGATGGTGCTTCACCAGCATGTCCTGCCCGCCCACCTTCAGCGGCTGCTCCTCCTCCTCTCTCTTCACACGACACTCCCGGTCCTGGGAGAGGCTGAAGGCCAAGCAGTCGAGGAGGCAGAGTTCACACTTGATCTGAACCCAGCTGAGGCTGCACAGGAAGACCCCGGGCAGGTACCACTTCTCCACTGTGGCCAGGCTGGGGCAGAGCACCTCCAGCCACAGGTGCAGCCCCACGCAGATGAGAGAGCGGAGCCTCACGTCCATCTGGCCGTGGGCTGCGTCGGGAGTCACATTCACTGACAATTCCGGGGCTAGACGGGTGACGAGGTGCCATCGGACAGGGAGAGGGACCCCAGCTATTTGCAGACAGGCTTGGAGGCAGGAAGGAGCCCCTCTTTCCCAGAATTGGTGGGAGAAGGGGTGGCGAGCTAGGCCAGTCCAAGGGAGGCTCTGCCAGGGCCGGTGAGAATGGAAACCAACCAAATAGCTGTGAGGGGGTGACTACACACTCTCTTTGGTCTTTGCCCAGGAAGGGGGTAGGGTGGGGCCCTAGGTCTGTAAATAAATAGTCTTAAATGGGAAAAAACAAACAAACAAAAAACCTCCCATTCTGTCTTCTCACTTGGTCCAGTATTCTCCATGGTAGTCCGGGGCTGGTAAAGCAGCTCCTCGGGGGTCACGACTTGGCCATCTTTGTCCAACCTGTATGTCTTACAGAGCACCAGCTGCAAGAACACCGAGTCCAAGTCCTTCTCCACCTCCTCGATAAACAACCAGGGGAGGCAGCACCCCCCAACAAGGAGGGTTTCTTCTGCCCATGTTGAAACAGGGCCTTGATGGCCGAGCAGAGGGTCTCACACACGAGGTCCGTGACGCCCTGGGTCACCGAGTCGTCCTCTACACTGGAGCCCTTTTTGCTCCGCTCATCCAAGACTTCCGCCCACTTGGCCCGAAGTCAGCCCCGACTGCCCTTCAGCTCCCGCACCCCACAGTGCACCTTCTTCAGGGAGATATTCGTGAGGATGTCATTCTTGCGGAAACCCAGCTCAGCATCATCGTCGTGCCGCTCCAAGTCCAAGAGTGCCTTGGGAGCAACCCACATCATTGTCACGGTCCCTCTGGGGGCTCGCCATGCTAGTCCGGGATCAGCTGCACATTTGTGTTTTTTGGGAGAGGGAGTCTGTGCATTGGAAATGGAGGGCCACGGGCAGAATGGCTTCCTTCAGGTCAACCAGCAGCTCTGTCTGCTTGATGTTCTTGGCCTTAAGAGCCTCCAGGTGGTCCTCCCCAAAGAGCAGGGAGCTGATTCCCGCCCTCCTGCACTGGGCTCTGCGACGGACCGCCTGAGAGAGATTGCAGAAGATGCTGGTTCCCAGGAGCTGGCCCCGGTGCCTGCGATGTGGGGTCTCTAGAGGCACATCTGGGAGGGAGCCCGCCAGCCTCAAGGCCGCCCTCAGCAGCAGCGCCTCGTCCGTCTGCGATGAAATGTCCGATGGCGTGCTGAAGATGGAGGCAGAGTTCTCGGACTGCGTCAGCTCCTCTTCGTTAACGTGCAGCATGCCGAGGGCGGTCTGGATGAGCACTGGGGGAGCCCTGGACTGAAGCCGTGGGGAACTAGTGCAGCTGGATCAGGGAAAGCTCGAAGGCATACTCTGCGAGGAACTTGTGCAGGCGGGGCAGGTACTGGATGAGGAGGTGGCGCACCTCGCCCTGGTCCCTCTGCACGCTCAGTAGGGTGGTGCTGACGTAGGACACTGTGTCATAGTTGTCATGGTTGTCTTTTGGGGGCAGGGGCAAATGTCACTCCTCGGCTGTCTCCAAAGCTGGATAGAGTGGAAGACAACCCTTACCCTGCTAGTTGTGAAAGACGCCCTCTGAGTTCCCAGGAGAAAGGGTCTCCTTGACACACGATAGCCACCTTGGCACAAAGCCCTGGTGAGAGGGGAATAGAACAGTTTTGTTTTCACAAGCTCCATACCTTCTTCTCCCTCTCTGCCTTCAGCATCGACTTGACTCCCATAAACCCAGAGACCTGTTGAGACCTGACCTCAAAACATTGGTTGTGAGGTTATCAGGCAATCTGGACTTTGCAGCGATGCTGTCCTATGGCATGCCTCACCAGAGCAGGGCTGCCTCTGTTCAGAGTGTGGATCTTCAGATGGGTATTTCTGCCATGTTCACTTCATTTTCTGTAAGTCAGGATCAGCTCATGAAAAGCTGGTAAAACGACATGCCCAATGTGAAACGTCACCCCTCATTCTAAACTGCCCCCATTCAGAGCATCATCTCTCCTGGATTCCCTGTTTCCCATTCCTATCTGTACCAGTGTACACCCTCTGATCTAGCCAGATCAGTAAGGTAGAATTGGGATCATGATAGTAGGGGGTGGGGGGGTGGAAAGAGGCATTGAAGAACTAGAGGAAAGTTGTATGCTTCATCATTGCTACACTGCACCCTGACTGGCTTGTCTCCTCACAGTGACCTTTCTGTAAGGATGTCCCATTACCTAAAGATGGGTTTTGGGTCCCCAATCGGTACTCCCCCTCATTTATAATAATATAAGTTTTAGTTCTTTGATGCGTGGTACATGATCCCTTCGACACCTTGTGGTCACAAAAGTTGGTGTGTTTCTTCCATGTGGGGTTAGTTGCTTCTGAGCTATATGGTCATTTGTTTACCTTCTATCCTTTAGTCCCCAGACACTATATTTTTTGATAGTGGAGCACCATCAGCTTTCTTCACATTTGCTTATGCACACATTTGTATTCAGTAATCATTTCAGGAAGGTGGGCACACAATGATTTGATTTTTAGTTCTTTGATGTCTGATACCCGATCTCTTTAACACCTCATGGTCACACAGGCTGGTGTGTTTCTTCCATGTGGGATTTGTTGCTTCTCAGTTGGATGGCCATTTGTTTACCTTTAAGTCTTAAGTCCTCAGATGCTATATCTTTTTTTAAAGGTCATTTTTGGGGGCTTGAAAGACAACTCTTGGCACAATCCATCCATACATCCATTGTATGCAAAGCACATTTGTACCTTTGATGCCATCATCATTCTCAAAACATTTTCTTTCCACTTAAGCCCCTTATATTGGCTCCTTCTTTTTCCACTCCCTCCTCACAACCTCCTCCCTCATGGACCCTTGATAATTCATGAACTGTTATAATTTTGCCTTGTCCAACATTGTCTGACGTCTCGCTTCACCCACTTCCCCATTACGCACACTCCAGGGAGGAGATTATATGTAGATCCTTATAATCAGTTCCCTTTCTACTTCACCCTCCCTCCATCCTCCTGGTGTCACCACTCTCCCCATTGGTTCTAAAGGGATCACCGGTCCTGGATACTCCATATTTCTGGTTCCTGTCTATACCAGGGTAAATCCTCCAGTCCAACTGCATTTGTAAAGTAGAATTCTGATCATGATAGTGCGAGGGAGAAAGTATTTTAGAACTAAAGGAAGGATGCATTTTTCATCATTTCTACACTCTGCCCTGACTGGCTCATTTCTTCGCCATGAACCTTCTGTAAGGAGATGTCACTTCCCTTGCAGATGGACCTTGGGCCCCAATCTGCACTCTCCCTCATTTATAATGATATAATTTTTAGTTCATTGATGCCAGTCACCTGATCCTTTGACGCCTCATGATCTCTCTGGCTGGTGTGCTTCTTCTAAGTGGGCTTTGTTGCTTCTGATCTAGATGGCCACTTGTTTACCTTCAGGCACTGTCAGCTTTATTCACTACTATTGCTTATGCACAGTTGTCTTCAGTGATCGTGTTAGGAAGGTGAGCATCATGGAAGGCCAATTTAATGGAAGTGTTCATACATTGAGGAAATACTTGAGTGGAGGCCTAATGTCTATCTGCTGCCTTAATACTTACCCTACAAATGTATGTGTGTACATTCTATTTCCCCATCATCATATATAAATATATTTACCTATTGCACGTGCCTGTATTTAGATCACATGGTCACACCCACTGTGAGATAGTGTCCCTCTCTGACACAAGGCCCTACCAGGGAAAACACTGGAGACTCAAGGTCAGGATTGTACTCGGTCTGACCCTACCACACTGAGGCAAAACACTAAGGACATGCAGCAGAGCAGCGTGGGGAGCAGGACATGGAGATCCCAAGGGAAATGCCAAGGATAAACTTTGGGGCCAGGGCATACTATCCCATGGGACTCGACTGGAGGACACTCCTAGAGCTCAACAGACCTGGAACTATTTACAGGTTTTTCTTTTCTATTATTATTTTTATTTCTTTACTTACCCATACATTTTTTCTGCACATTGGTTTTGTTGTTGTCGTCACTTTGTTTTCCTTTGTTGCTTCATCTTGCTATGTCTTGTTTTTTTGTTTTTTTGTTTTTTTTGTGCACATTATTATCTCTGCAGGTCTATCTAGATAAAATACACTGGATGAACAATCTGGAGGAGAAAACAACAGGAATGGTGGTTCTGGGGGGACATGGGAGAAAGGGAGGTGGGGGAAAGGAGGTGGTGCTGACCAACCCAGGGACAAAGGATCCAAACCAGTGCCAAGGAACGTGTGAGAGGCCTGGTAGGGATTGATCAAGGGTAAATTAACGGAGAGAAATTACTGAAACCCAAATGAAGTCTGAGCATGATAGTTGCTTTTAATTCCCTAGTTGTTCCCGTTTAGAGCACTGTTTGTTCACTGCTCCCTCCTTCCCCCCACCATCTCCCTCCTAAATTGTCAGCTCCATTGCTTTCTCCTCAAGCTTGTTTCCCCTTGCCTATTGTAGCAGTCATGTGCTTATGTTAATTTTATGATTGAAATGTAGGGGTGGAGTCTAGCCTGTTAATCTGGAGATAGCCATTGAGTAGCCAAGGAGGTCTCTATGTGGGCATGGCTTTCTCCTGAGACTTCTGGGAAATCTCACCATATTTCCCTCATGATGATGAGAAGCTATCTTCCCCAGTGGTTGAGAGTTAGTCTCAGAGACAATGAATCACGGATAAGACAAGATGGCAGCGTCCGAGAAGCTGGGGGAGCTGGCAGAGAGACCACACAGCTTTGCCCTGATGGAGTCAGACCTCTGAAGCTGGGACGGCCACATGGAGTCCTCTGCCAGTGATGAGTTGCTTCTGCTGTTGATGGACCCTGAGCCCTGGAAGTGAGGAGCCATGTGGAGACCCCTGCCTGCGCCGGGATCTGTACCCACTGACCTGTGACTTTGTGAGTCAGGAGACTTTATAAACTGATTTCGGGCATATGGATTAATATTGGACTTATGACTTTGAACTGGACTGGGCTCACTGGGCTGGGCTCAATGTCTTGTTCCTCTTGTATATAAGCCTTTTCCTTATATCTATATGCGTGTCTATGAAATTTGTTCCTCTAGTCTACCCGAACTAACACACCTATCTATTCATTTTCTTGTCCAAGAATAGGAACATTTTCCCTGAAACATCCTCAAACTCTGGGCAAATCAACTGGGTGAAGATATTGACAAGTAAATAAAAGCAGGCAGATTGTAGGAGGGAAACCAAACTTGAAGAAGTGGCCAGAACAAAGAATGCATTTCCTGTTTCTATGTGTTTGCTTGACTATTTGGCCCCACATTAGAATCTCTGTTGGCATAACTGTTAAGTGCTTAGCTGCTAATGAAAATACTTCAGTTGAAAAGTACCAGCTGAATCTTGGCTGCCTGATGAAATCGTTCTATTCAGTTGCACAGGGTCACTAAAAAGAATGATGGTTGGGGAGGAGGCAGTGGAAAGGAGCAGTGAGAAAACAACCAACAATATGCACAAGGGAATAACTAGGGAATTAAAAGCAACAATGAGAAAAATGTAGAGGTGGTGGGGGGTTTGGAGCAATAGCAATCTAGATGAAGGAATTACTAAGAGGCAGAAAAAGGGTGAGCACAATGGTGGGCAAAAAGGGAGGTAAAAGAAAACAGAGGAAATATCTAGAAAGCAAAACTAGGATAGAGGTATAAACATAGGTATGTACATATGTAAATTCATTAACCATAAAAATAAAGGTATTAGCCTATGTACATTTATTTTTATGACAATACACTGAGTTAGTGGACAGGTTCAGGCTTCTGCTCATGGCCTCCCTCAATAAAAGAACACTTCGTTCTAACAACCTAACAATCTGTGATGCTCACCCTCTTGGCACAATCGTTGTAGATAAAATGTGTGCATAAGCAAACGCAGTGAAGAAAGCTGATGGTGCCCAACTATCAAAAGATATAGTGTCTGGGGTCTTAAAGACTTGAATTTAAACAAGCAGCCATGTAGTAGACAGACAACAAGCCCAACTGGAAAAAGCATACCAGACTATGTGATCATGAGGTGTTAAGAGGATTGAGTAACAGGCATCAGAAGACCCAAAACAAGCAAACAAACAAACAAACAAAACATATTGTTCAGAATGAGGGGGGTTGAAGCAAAGACCCAAAACCCATCTGTAGATAATGGGACATCAACTCATAGAAGGGTCATGAGGAAGGGATGAGGCAACCAGGGCACAGTAAAGTACTGATGAAACACATAAATTTCCTTGGGTTCCTTGAGGCTTCCTCACCCCCCACTCTCATGACTCTAGTACTGTTTTCCAAACTGAAGCATGTACACAGGTATGGATTAGAGATAAGGCCTTATGACACATGAAATCCAGGAAAAGGAATGGGAGTAGCAAGACCAGGAGGGAGGGTGCTGATTGCAATGATCGCACATCACCACCACCACTCCCACCCCCTCCATGGGGACAAGCAACAGAAACCACGGGAGAAGGGAGAAAGCGGTCACTATAGCATGTGAATATCATAATAATTTATAACATATCAAGAGGGCACAAAAATGGGACAGAGGTAGGAAGAAAAATAAGAGGAACTGATAATAAAGGCCCACTAGAAAGTAAATGTTTAGAAAATGGTGATGGCAATATACGTACAAATATGCCTGACACAATTGGTGTACAGATAGTTGTAGGAGCCCCCAAATAAGATGTTCTTTTTACAAAAGCTCTTTCAATTAAAAAGCTGTACGGAAAGATCTTTAAAACAAAACAAAACAAAAACCAACAAAGCAAAGTGAGGGCCCCACATCTAGAAAGTGGATTTCTACTCAGAAGGGCCCTATAAAGCACAGCAGAACTGCCTCTGTGGACTTCCGAGGTTGGCTCCCTTCCTGGAAGCAGATAGCTTCATCTTTGTCCTGCTGAGACGCTGATGATTTTGCACGGTGGGTGTCTTTCTAGTTAGCAGCCCATCATATCAGCACGGACCCCAAACTCAAAGCCCTGCGGAATTCCAACTCCTAACCATCCTGGAGGGCAGAGTAGGGCATTCCATAGAGTGTCCAAGTCTGCACCCTTACAGACGGAGACTTCAGGGGGGATGATAGGTTTGAAGCACTAACCTTGCAGCAGCCCAGGGCTTAATTCCTGCACCACCAGGGCTCTTTGCAAAAAGGCACTGGCAGGTAAAATGACTGTCTTTTATATTTTTCCACTAGATGGCACTCATGGGCACACTGCATTTAATCTGCTTGGTTGGTAGACAGCGATAGTATTCTTTACATAATGAAAAGAAGCTTTTCAGTGGAAGACCATTTACCAGTTGCCACTAATAAGCATTATGAAAAATGTACCTTGTTAAGCAAAAAGATATCAATCTAGAACAAAGGACTACTTCTGAAATGGTAATCATCTATTTATATCATATAGCAATTCAGAATGACTTTATATAAACCTTATTTCCCAGGTCACAACCATGTCAGTTAAAAACCTGTGCATGTGCTTATTTTTTCAATTTATAATTATGAAATCATTGAAAGAAAAGACACCTATCTCACTTCCTCAAGAACAGCACTTGTTTTATTTATACCTAACATTTCATATTTGGGAAGCATACCTGCCTGAGAGATAATTTACATATTCACAAGCATCTTCAATAGGTCTGTCCTCTATGCTTGTTCATTCCATAGAGCTGCTTGCTAGTGTGGATCAAATTCCAGGTAAGGACTTTGAATATTTTATCTCATTTACTCCCCCACAACCTTGTAGAGTGAAGTCAAATAATTAAGACTTAGTTAATCGTTTCCAAATACAAAATATTGTTTATGTTCTATAATCCATTTCATATTATTCTCAAATCTTCATCTATAGTATTTTTGATCCCTTAAAACTATAGATTAGAGGTCACATATTTCCTCCAGCGGTAGTGACTACAAATAAATATCCATCCAGACAATTGAAAGTCCCTGTCAGGACTGTTTCTCTCCCTCTTCATGGATGGATCTGCACTCCCGATTCTTCCATACCTGAAGCATAAGCTACAGAAAGCACTTTCCTGCCGACATGGTGAAGGAGGAAACATCTGTCTGTTTTGTCCTTTGCTGACCACTAATGAGAAATCTTTTCATTCTGTGTGGCAACCAGTACAGGTCTCTGCGGAGGGGGGACATGAAGTTGGCAGCACTGCCATCGACCCTGGACCTCACCTCGCCTAAGCTCCCGAGTTGCTCGTGCTCTGCAGCCTCCTTGTTCCTACCGCAGGTCTCTTCATGCAGCACCAGAGCTCACGGGAATCCTGGAGGCCGGAGGAAAACCACTGCAACCTATCACATTGCCACCCCTTTTCAGTTTTCCCTTTCTTTTCACAATCCCTGTTTTAATTGCAGTATAAATGCAGTTCTCATGGCATTGAAGTGTAAACTTGATGAGCTCAGTCAAATACCCACAGCTCCATCAACTAGAAAATCTTCATGGACCTCACACTTGAGAGGCAACAATAATTTTTTTTGACAGATTTGTTTTTAGTTTGCCTGTT
>PVJH01005796.1:72361-108120 GCA_004026705.1 Nesogale talazaci
TGTTGGGGATTGTGATGGGAGTTGTAGGGCCCCCCCAATAAAATGATCAATTTTTTTAAAAAGGGGGGGGAGGGAAAGGGGAGGGTTTTTTTTAAAAGGGGCTTGTATCAAGGGCTCAGGTGGAAAATATTGGGAAATGTATGTGGAAATATGTGTGCAAATGTGCTTGATACAAATGATGTACTGAATGTTGTAGTAGATTAAAAAAAATAAAAAAAAATAAATGGAATCAGTTAGCTTTTGCTAAACATAACATCGTCAAGATTAATCTAGATTTTTATGTTCACCAGTAGATCGTTCCCTTCATATTGCTGAGTAATATTCTGTTGCATCGGTGTAGCACAACTGATTTCTCCTTTTACCAGTTGATAAACATTAGTTTCAACTCCAGTGCTATTATGAATAAGGCTAAGAATATCCCTATACGATATATTTTTTCCTTCACACATTTTTATATCTTTCGTTTAGCTAGAAATAAATCTGTTCAATCAAAGAGTAGGAATATGCTTAACTTTATTGAAACTGCAAGATTTCAAATTGATAATATCATTTGTTTCTAGCATCAGTGAGAGGTTTCCAGTTGTATAACACCCTCACCAATATTAGTGTCTCACTCTTTTTCATCTCACCTATTATAGGCTGTGAACTGCAAAGCCTGCAGTTTGAAACCACCAGTTGCTCAGCAGGAGGGAGATGCGACTTTCTGCTCCCAGTTCAATTCCCAGCCTTGGAAACTCAAAGGGAACAATCTGTGCTGTCCGATATAGTCACTATGGGTTCTAATTGACACAAGAATCAGTGAGGTGATGAATATAAAATTACATTTTATTGCAGCTTTATTTTTTAAGTTTTAATTTATTTCTCTGAGATAAAATTCATAAATAACATGGTCTAGGTATATGCATAATTAACAAAAATAAAATATAATTATAAAGGAGATCATATATACATATAAAATAGAAAGGTAAGGTCAATTAATATATACTTCTATTGAAATACTGAATTACTATACTATAGAATACACAGAATGATGGATTATTGCAGCTATAAGGAACATCATAGTCAACAATGAAAAATGCAACTCACAGATGATATGAATCATTGTCCTCACAGTGTTATGTTCTAAAAGTTGAAAAACCAAAATTTCTGAAGAAAAAACAAATTCTGAGCATACACACACAAAAGCTTTCCTCGATTTACATGGGAAAGGCATTCCTACAACATTCATAGAAAACAAACAGAATTCACATCCAACATGGGATTAGATTCTACATTTGGTTAAATGTGTACCGGTTTTTCACAGCCATGTTGTGAAGTATTTGGGACAGAATTTCATTTCCTGGGACCATCCTCACATGACCCAATGCCTTGTATTCTTGGTTCTTATTCACCCAAACATCTTGTGAAAACCAAGACTGCTCCTGCACAATTGCAGCCTCTTCCCCAGAACCGCTCCCAGCAGCACCAGGGCAACCAGGGCCCTCGCTCTGGCCCCTCACACCAAACTCTGATCTACTGTGGCTCTGCCCATGGGTCACCACATGCGCAACCATTTTGTAAGCTGTCTTAGGTTGGGTTCCCCCAAGAAACAGATGCTGAGATTTGCAGACATGAAGCTTATGGGCAAGAACTCTCAGGATCAATTCTTTGAGGGTTAGGTAGAGGGAGAACGTGAAGTGAACGTTCTACCAACAAAGGCCACAGCTGGACCACTAGGAGCCATGGGGCTAAAGAGCGAGGCTGCCCTACAGTACTATTCTCAACTGAATCACGGGACCTGCCCTCATTTGAGCTCATCATTGGCTGTGGTCTGCACCGGAATCCAGCATAACCTGAAGCCAGACTTCTCTTTAGTTACAGCAACTCCCAGGAAGCTGAGAACGAGTAGTGAACATTCTAGGCCACCTGGGAATACCGACGACTACGGTTCAGGTATTTTAACAATTATGATGCCCTAGTGGTTGACCCGCTTCCAAATAATCCATTTTGGACTTTAGGTTGGGTTTGAGGTGGCAATTTGCATACAGATAATTTATTAAAATGAGATGAGAGTAACAATCGCGTGAGGGAGCTCTAGAGTTGGTGTGTTCTCAACCTGTGGGTCACGACCCCTTTGGGGGTCAAACAACTCTTTCACAGAGACCACCCGATTCAAAACAGTCGCAAAATTAGTTGTGAAGTAGCAATGAAAACAATTTTATGGTTGGGGGTCACCACAATGTGAGGAACTGTATTAAAGAGTCATGGCATTAGGAAGGTTGAGAGGCTCGAGGGTGAATAAGTGTGGCCAGATACTGGGTATGAGTTCCTACCAGAGACACAGGAGCTTGAGCTTCCTGCAGGCAAGAGCAATACCCTGGGGGAGCAGCTAGGGGCCATGTGGAGCCAGGGTTCCCCGCTGAAAGGGAAAGCAGGGCGATGCACTGCTACATCCACATCCACCTGTCCTGTTCTCACTACATGGCCTGTGCAACCGAGGTAGGAGGGCAGGTGGGGAGGTGCTTATGCAAAGGAAGGCTTTGCAACCTGAAGGAAGGAAGTCTTCCTGAAGGAAGACTGCAACCTGTCAGGACACCCTCTTCACCAATCTTGTTGTCTGTGTTGTATGCACCCTCTCAAATTGCTTTACCCACTAGGTACCATGCTTGCTCAGTGACAAAGCTATTTGACTATGGTCGGATTGTTGGATGCTTACAGTTATGATGAATGCTTCCATTACCAAGAACAGCAGCAGTTTCCATTTGTGGTAAGTTAAACAATGTGCCCTCACTCTCACCCCTCCATGTATCCAAGCAATAGTCCCTGGAACTTTCAAAATTTTCCTTATACACAAAAGGTATTTTGTAGATGTGACAAAGTATCTTGAGTCCGGAGACTAAACTATTATCTGGGTGGGCCCACTGTGATTACACAGAGTTCTTAAAGGTGAAGGCATGGGGTTTAGGGTTAGTAGCAGACAATGTGAGGAGACAAGAGGGAACAGGCACAGTGATGCCAGCCATCAGCCAAGGAAGAGTACTGCCTCTAGATGCAAGAAGCAAGTGATGAATTCTTGCTCCTGTACAGTCTCTAGAAGGAAACAACCTGTCAACCCAATGAAATTAAACCTGTCAGGCTCATTTCAGACTTTAAATCTACACATTGTTAGAAAATTATTCATATTGATTTAAGATGCTAAGTTTGTGGTAATTTGCTACAGCAGCAATAGAAAATTCATAGACCCCTCCCCACTCCCACCAGAGGGCAATGATACCCCCCCAAAAAGAAAATTCATAGACCATTTCAATATATTAAGCATTGCCCTATCTGTGATACTTAGACTTACTGTGCCAGCCTGTCCAATAGGAACAAGTGGAATGAATCAAGTCACAGTTTAATGGAGGACAGAGATTAATGGCTCTGCAAGGCCTCCCCCTACTTTTGCTCTCTGGTGATCAGAGCATGCTGGAGTGTCGTGGTGCTTTAGCTAGTTCTCTGCTCCATGCTGTGAGCTGCACTACCTGTAGGCGGAGCCAACCCATGAATCCAGTTGCTAGCCCTTGAGCTCCTTCAAGACCTGCTTTGCCATATTGCTGCCGGTATATACATTGCTTGAGCTCTAGCTGGTGGATTGTATCGCCTTGCATTGCTTACTTTCGATATTCCATCCAGGCCTTTTTCACAAAGTTTCAGAGCTTACTGACTAATGGTGCCCCATCCTGTTGCTTGATGCCTGTGGGCTTGCCTCTTCTTCCCTTGCCAAAGGGAAGGGTCCACTGTCTGCCACTTTGACCTTGTAACAGAGAAGTACGGTGAATTGAAGGACTACCAGTATATTAAGTTCTATGGAACTGAGTTGACCTGAACCCTCTGTACTGCTCCGTGTACTAATTAGCATTTATATTCCTTCTCGCTGTATAAGCCTACCCTGTTATATACATATAACCATAAGTGTCCCGGTTTTGTTTCTCTAGAGAATCCCGCCTACCACAATATCTAGGATTAGTGGGATGACCGGTTATAAAAGTGTATAATTCTTCATGCAACCTGTATTGCAAAAAGCTACACTGAATTTTACACTGCCACCAAAAATCTTCATACTTTAGACTTGGGTGTTAGCATTCTTTTTCATCCTCGACAATTTTATGTGAACCTATTTATGATATTTGGATTCAACTTGCAGTGACTGCAGGGCCAGCAACAAATATGTACGAGCTCAGAACTCCATCTATGAAATCTGACAACACAAACTCCTGGGATCTAAACAGTGTGTTCAGTTTGGGTTAGGTATAATAGGAGTTTCACATTTAAAACAAAATGACTCTCTCTCATTAGCACATCTCCCCTTCCTTTCAAGCGCTCATCCAGAATCCCACATCCTATCATTACCATCGATAGTCTCAATGTCATTATATATGATTTGTCCAACACCAATCAACCGTATAGTCAATCCTTACATTTAATACCTCTGTACACACTCTACTTAAGCCACTTCCTACCTCTGCTGACCCCCAGGGCCTCTCTGGAACTTGTTATAATTACCTGAGTTTCTTCACAGAAATCTTAAATTCTTCTTCTCTCTAACCTCAACCTTTTCTCCTTCCACTTTACCCTTCAGTGAATTTCAAATGCCTAGCTCCACCACTTTCTGTTCAGAAGCCTATCTAGAGAACTGGCCTAATCCACACATCCAAGTTTGGGTGAGAGTGGTAGAACTCAGCTGAATTGTCTTTTTGTCCTCCCTTTCACGGAGAGGGGGACAGAGAAAAACACTGTCATAAAGGTGACCGACACCGTGTAAACACTCAGATACTCATTTTCCCTCATTAGTACACTTTTTGACTTTTTAAAAACAGGCAGCAATGACTATGTTAAAAAGCTGAAAGAAAACTGTAGACTTTTAGTCATCTACTACTATTAGTAATTACATTACAGCAGATGAAAGCAGGCATATCAGTAGCAATGGCTTTATTTTAAAGCTGAAAGAAAATTGCAGAGTTTTAGTCATCTACTACTGTTAGTAATTACATTACAGCAGATGAAAGCAGGAATATCAATAGCAATGGCTTTATTATAAAGCTGAAAGAAAACAGTAGACTTTTAGTCATCTCCGACTATTAGCCAACTACCACATTAGAGCAGATGAAAGCAAGCTTATCAGCAGCAATGGCTTTATTATAAAGCTGAGAGAAAACTGCAGACTTTTAGTCATCTCCGACTATCAGCCGACTACCACATTATAGCAGATGAAAGCAAGAATATCTCATACAGGCATTTTAATCTTTTAAAGACATAGTTGTAACAGTAAGAAGTATTGGTTTAGAAAACACTTGATAAAATAACAGGTAAATAATTTTTTAATGATGGCTTTAGTGGGGAAAGGCTAACTTGCAAACAAGTATTAAGATGTAAATAAGATTTGGTCTTCCTTTCCCTCCTACTCGACCTCTGCAGCCGCTCATACTATGGCTACAATGCATCACTGCAGCCTTATTTCTAGTAACCACCAAGAAACTAGTCTCTGGTAAATTTGACAAAAAGAAATTAACATACTGAAAATAACCTAGAATTAGTCTAAAGCTGAAAGGTGGCAAGCATGACTTCAAAATATGATGGCTTTGATAAAGCCATCATTTCGCAACCACTGATTTTGTTATGGCTATGAAGTTTACCATAGTTTTAGTTACATCATGAGATGGTTTTGCAACAGTTTAGTATATATGTTACCTTTATTTTAGATATTAACTTAATTTTAAGCATTTCTTCTGTATCTTTATCAATTCAGCCAGTTGATCCCACAGAGCATTGTTTACCATGGTGAAGACTTAGCAGCCACCATGGACTTAGAGAGCACAAACAGATGGTGGATTCAACAGTGATTTGGTCAGGACCCTGGACAGCACCTTCGAAGTTGGAGTGGAACTCTGTTCTATTGAGATGTGACTTTGAAAGTTTGAACTATGCCATTTCATCTTTGCTGGTCTAGCCACGGATTGATAAGGTTTGGTCAGAATATTAAAATTTAGAGTTGAATTGTATTATTTTTTTCCCCTTTCGTAGAGGGGAGAGGGAAAAAAAAGAATTACTAACAAGGATGGTTGACACAGGAAGCACTCAAATATTTCCATCCTCATAAGTAACATTTAAACTGGTTTGTTGGTTTTGTATGGGTTTGCTTGTTTTTCAATGTAGCAATGGGTATATAATGAAAGTGAAAGGAAATTGAAAGCTTTTTTTAGTCAGAAGACTTTCAAAAAAAATGCTGAGCTTATAGATCCCTAGAGCAAATGGGTTTATTCTCTTCTGCTATTTAAATTAATGGGATGATTTTGAGGCAACAATTCAGAGCATCTAAGCAGATTACAGAAGAGGAAGGGGTGAGGATGCAGATAAGAGACAGGAAAAGACAGCAGGATTGTTACAAATAGTGCAGGTAAGATGTAATGTAGGTGAATGTGAATTTTCAAGAAATACATATGGCACAGCAAGAAATAATGAATTTTTATGAAAACTCAAACTCCACACACGCTGCCAGTAAGTCGATTCTGCCTCAGAGCAACCCTCCGGTACTGAGCGAAATTGCGTTTAAGGGTTTTTAAGACCTAATCCTAATGCGATCCAGCTCATCTGTATTCTACAGAGCCACTGGTGGGTTCAAACCACCAACCTTATGGTTAGCAGCTCATTGCATAAACCATGACACCGCAGAGTTCCTCTTGGTTTCAGTAAAGCTGTCTTTAATTCCTAACAAGATACTATTTGGACTCCCCTTCAGTCACATACCCACGTCTTAGCAACTTTCAAAGGTAGGCTTCCTCAGGATACTGGTCTGCAGTTTGCCTCCTGCTCTATGGTCAGTGCTCTTCCCACTCACCTTAATAACACACGGGCCTATTCTCTTGTACACAAGGTTGCTATGGGTTGGAACCTACTTGACAACACCTAAAAACAACATCTCTCGCTTTCTGTTCCTGTCAAGAACTACACTATGGGAAGGAGAAGTTGAATCAGGTTCTACGGGGTCATTATGAGTCAGAATAAACTCCATGGCAGTACGTTTAGTATCTTAGTTACCTAGTACTATTATGACAGAAACATCACAAGTGGATGGATTTAACAAGCACATTTATTCTTACATTTTAGGATGCAAGAATTCCAAGTTCACAGCATAGCTCTAGGGAAAGTGTCCTCTGTCAGCTCTGGGGAAGGTTCACATCTCCTTTCAACCACGTTGGTCCTGTGTTACTGGGAGATCTCCAGGTGTGTGGTATCAATGTGGTGTCCTGTGGGTGTACGAGGTTCTCAGTGGGCTCTGCTCTGGACTTTTTGTACTTGGTGGTAATCAACTCCTTTAATCTCTATCTTGGTTTAAGAAAAAATTAATTCTGTAGATTGTGTCCTGCCTCATTAACAAAATGATTTCTAATCCTGCTGCAGTAACACCATAGAAGTTAGGATCATTTACAAGCCACAGGATAATTACATTAGGTCACAAAACAAAGGACAATTACATAATACTGTGAATCATGGTCTAGCCAAGTTAACACTTTCTGGGGACAAACTTTAATTCCTAACAAGACCTACTCTGTGCCAGGCCTTGTTATAGTGATGAACAACGAAACAAATTAGTGTGGCTTCTAAGCTATTATCTTATAGAACCTGACAGAAAAAGAGAAGTCTTCCCAAATGTAAAAGCAAAACCAGCAATCCAAGATGTACCAATTACTCAGTAATACCTGTACATCCTAGGAGTGTGCGTGCTCATTCGAGGAGCAGTCCGGTTAATTCCCAGAACAGTAGCCCAGAGCAAATGTTCACTTGTCATGAGACCCAACCACGCTGTCGCCTTTTCTATACCATTCTGGAGGAAAATATGAAATGTACTCTGAGAAAGCTGAATATGAAAATCAGTTTTCAACATTAATTCCCTTTAATTTTTTTCTAAAGAAATTATCATGTTTTTTTGTTTGTTTTTTTTAAAGAAAACCTACTTAAATTATGGTGTAAGAGGGAGGGCATCTGTCCTAACGCTTTAAGGGTCAAATGTTTTGTGACCACAGTGCCACATGCCCAGCCTTTTTTTCTTTTTTGATTTTAAACTGTTGGTTTCTTCTAGGTTCCATGACAAAATATAAATTTTAGGAGCCTCTCACCATAGAAATGATGAATACTACTGATATTCCTTGCCAAGTTTTAACTACCTAATGAGGTTCCCATTCACCTGAAATAGTGTATTTTCCATCATAATAGCACACTCTGAAAATAAATATGGAGTTGGTATTTTTGTGCTTGTGAGGGTGCTATGACTGGAGGCAGGGAGTCATTATTGCCCAGGTGATGCTTAGGGAGTGGCTGTGAATAAGAAATGGCCCAGTGACAGTGAGTAGTTTTGTAAATGATTTCCTGTGGGACCAGAATCAAGCCTCCGAAACTGTAGGGACTACATCAACTCACAGAGAGCCTAGCTCTCCTCCTTGGCCTCCATGTCAGGCATTCAAAAGTATCACAAAGAAGCTTTCATAAGTAAGCAGGTGTAGACGTGTGGTTGCTCTTAGAAACAAGGTGAAATCCCCCAAATGTGGATTCCTTCAGACTAGGTAGCTATAAAGAGGAAGGGGATCACTGCAACACATAGACATCACACTTGTACAACTGTAGGGGAGAGGTTCTTAGCTAGAAATAGGCAGCAAAACTACCATGGGGAAGACATGTGAAGTTCTACTATTTTAAAATTCAGATTGGAGTGTGACGTTTCTGATTCTAACCTGAGATGAGCCAAGGAGTGCACATTTGAAAACACAAACACTCCTGATGAATCCCGACGATTCAAACACGCTATAGCCTGTAAGATTAAGATTGAAATAATACTATGGGACTAACATTGCATTTCTGGCTACAATATGGGATATGGCTTTGTTACAACATAAAGGTAGGCTGCCTGAAGGCTTCAACTCAGCTCTCTAAATACTTAATCTGAGTGACAACACAGAACCTCAAAACAGGCACTAAATGCAGGAAGGAAACTGTAAGTTCTTACAAGACATTACCTATCGACCTGTGTGTGTGCACAGCAGAAAGCCTCTCCTCGAGTCTTGATGTTACAATCAGGATCTCTCTCCAACACAAAGTGATAATAAATAGATTACTTTCTATCCATAAGAGAAAACTAAACATTTTGTATGTAAATTTCATAGTCAGTTTATTAAGTTCAGTGACGAAAGTTATCAGAAGAATACTCTCCTGAAAGTGAATTTTTCTTAGAAAAAAAAGGGAGGAAAATCAAAACCCTCTCGCGTAGCCACAGATGCTGCGGCAGTCGCACCTCTCTGCAGATGGGCAGTCCATTAGTCGGTTGAGTCGCTCTCTGGATCAGCAGGATTAGAGTCTGGATCATCCTCATCATCCTCTAGCTCCAAATCGTCCATTTCCTGGAACAAAGACTCATCTACTTCCACGTTGTTTCCAGCTACAAATGAAGAAAGAGATTTCAAATTCAGCCTTAAGTTCAGGAATAAAAGACACACCCCATGGGCAGTACCAAACAGAAATGTACATGTGAGACAAGGGCTAAGCTCCCAAGCAATCACTGCAAAGCAAAAATGATCTCTGGTGGTCCAAGAAGAAACAGAAACTTTAGAGCAGCCGCAGGCTTTCAGTTCCGAGTCTAAAAAGCCAGGCTTTAAAAACAGGCTTGTAAGGGTCAACTGTATTTCACTGAGAGATTTAAATTGCTCTTCATTCATTCTCTCCCGGCTGTCCTGGTAACCAATAGCATGTCTTTTCAACATTCAAATATCTAAGCCCTACTGGGAAGAGGTACCCAGATGCAGACTTAGTGTGCATTCAGCACCATCTTTCTTCAATCTGGCTGACGTGGATGAAGGTCTCATGTTTCAGCAAGCCTAAACCACCACAAAGCACTGCATCTTCCTTCCCTTTCCCACTCCAGTCCACTGCCACTCAGCTTCATGGGAAGAGGTAAGGCTGGATCTTGTTGAATACTCAGGAAGGATTTCAACATAGCAACCATTTCCTAAGCCCAGTTCAAAGAATAGTTGCTTCCATTTGGGGGGTTTCACAGAGCAAATCGCCTCTGAAACGTCTTGAGGATAAGGTGGCATCTACCAAGAGGAAAGGGTCTTGAAGGGAGTAATGCTTAGGCAGAGCAGATGCAATCTGAGAGGAGAGCTAAGACCATGTATAACCCCAGTGACAGCAGAGGATTCCTAAGGAAGAGTGCCTGAAAATAGCATACGGGGGCCAGACTGAGAATCACAGTGCTGGGCAAACTTTCCTCTAGGCAGTACAAAACCATCAAAGGAATTTAAGGAGGACAACTACTGATGAAATACGAACTTTAGAAATACCACTTCAGATGTTGTAACTATAAAGGTGATTTCAAAAAGTTCAGAGATTCAAAATTTTACTTCTATTTTTTTCCACACATTTTTAAAGTTCCCTCCTAGACTGGTAGATAGAGAAAGGGAGTGATGTAGGTAGGGAGATAATGTGAGTCTATAGAAAACTGCAGCCCAACCAAAGGAAGAAATGAATGAATGAACAGATGAATGAATGAAGCTCTCAAATCAGGAGAGGAAAACTGAGAGGACATTTCAGAGGCAGAATCAACATGTCGCTTTTGGTAACTTATTGAGGTCCAGGAGATACTGGAGCCACGAAACAGGTATGAAGTCAAGAAGGCATGAAGATAAGAAAAACTTCTGAAGTGCAAGAAAGGTGATGAAGCTTTTTTTTCTCAGTGAAAAAGGATACAAGAAAAAGAATGAAATAATAAGCCCTTGAAAGGTAGAGAGATGAGCTCCTAAACGGAACAGGAGATAGAAAAGGCAATCTTTGTGGTTTATATTTAGAATGTTTTGAAAGACTATTATATATTAAAATATGTCCCCACCAAAAATAATATGTGGAATTCCTTATCCTTTATGAATACAACATTGTCTGGCAACCAGATTCTCTTCTGTGGTTAATATGGTATTACCAGTGTAGTAGGGATCCTGCACTTAACCACCTCTGCTTTATAAAATCCAGAAAAGATACAGATGCTGAGACGGGCAGATGGATGGCATGTGAGGATTCTGTGCAAGTGAAGGGACACCAAGCATCAGGGGCAGATTTGAGAACTAGAGAGTCTCATTGAAGGTATCCACATGGCCAAGACCCTGATTTGGATGTTTAGCCTCCAGAACACTGTGAGAAAATAAATGTCTTCTCTTTAAAGCTATCCACGTGTGGTAATTCTATTACAACAGCACAAGGCAGATTATAAAACTTAAGAGCAGCTGCACAAGGAATGTCATAATCGTAAGCAAATCAATAATGCAAACTATCGATAAAGACCCAGGTAAGGTAAGCAGGAATTAGCAGTGAGCCACAACATGATTTCTTCATTTTCTCCAGGAAGTAATAACATAAATAACATGGAAGCTTCGAAGTCAGAGTTCCCAAGTGGAAAGCTGGGTCTAATGGAAGGTTGATGAATATGCATCAAATCAATCAAAACAAAAACTTCCTGCCATCAAGTAGATTCCGACTTTCAAAAGCCGTAGTGGACTGGATACAGTTGTCTCAGAGGGTTTCCAAGGTATCATTCTTTCAGAGAATAGAAAGCCTCACCTTTCCTCACGCAGCCTCTGGAGGCTCTGAGGTGCTAACTTTGTGGTTAACCACCCCGCAAGTCTATAACACACTATGCATACCACTAGGGTCCTTTGATGTGGCTTACTTACCAGAAAAACTCAAACAACACATTGTTAGCGCATGACTTTCAGTTTAAAATGAACAAAATGATCACTTTCAGTAGCTCATAAACATTTTTTGACAATTATATTTTCAATGCATAGTCTCGGTTAAAAAATTTCACATTAAGTAGTTAGTGCTGATTTTTCAGTTTAAAATTAAAGACCGTGCATTTACAAATGTGAAATTTGAATATTTTCTTACCATCCTCCAAGAACTGGATATCAGATGTGTCGAGATTATGATCTGTTTCAAATAGCTGTTTCCCTAAAAGAAACAAATGTTTAATTCAAATGGCACAGTATTCCTTCATCTTTCCTTTAATCTTTTAAAAAGTATACAGAGAAGAAAACAAGGCTGAAAGTCTATGTTTTTCTGTATATTTCAAAAAATTACAAGCCAACTAGGCTGCTGGCAAGCATTTAAAAATATGTATGTACTAAAATAGAACAAGAGAAAGCCTGGTCTTCCTTAGAGTCCTACAAAAACACAGGAGGTTGACCCCAATATTCCTCAGGCATGTACACTGAGCGATATGTTGCTTACCAGGTGCAACATTTTTATTCAAGATAACTTTAATAATTATTAATCACATATGGAAAGACTACTGCAAAATATTTTCCATTGTTGCCCTAAATGCCTTAAGGATACAGTTTTCTTACAGCTATCTGTCCAAACAACACTCAGTCAATACAGGAGGTGACAGGCGAGGTACTAAGGAGGGAAATGGCATACCACTTAATTTATTTTTTCCTGCTTGCTCCTCCTCTTTCATTCGTTTCTTTTTCATTTCCAAGAGTTCTGCATCAAATTTGGCCTTCCAACTTAAGAAATTCTCTATTGTAACAGGAGTGCCATGAAATAGTTGCTTAATAAAAAGGAAAGAAAAATATAAATCACCAAATAAATGAGAAAGTTTAAAAATAAAGCCTAATAATATTTTTTAAATAAACAAAATTCCTTCAAAAGAAACACAGAAAATTAATGTTTCAAGCTTTGAAATACTTAGTTGGATTTCCACCTGTATAGCTATTCTCATTGAATTTGGTAACTTGCTTTGGAAAAGTTTATTTTTGATTTTTATTTCAGCAAATATGCTATGCTTCCTCATAGCTACTCAAGAGAAAAATTGTTGCCAGAAGTAATGACATTAAAAAAAAAAGTTTTATGGGCATATACTTCACGCATCATACAATTTAATCACTAATCACATTGAGTTGTACAAACATCACCACAAGCAATTTTAGAACATTTTCTTCTCATACTTGTTGTTAGCTAATACTGATCTTCTGCATACAAATTCAGGAAACTGGAACTGCAGAGCTTAATTTCTTTGCTTCATTTCCAAATCTGAGGTTCCAATTACATTTAGTAAATATTTAAATCACTCTAGAGACTAACATTTAATTTTCAAGTATGTATCTTAGGTGAAAACTTTATATTTCCAAAGCACATATATCCTTGGTCTTAATTGCTTGAGTCTTTTACTAAGTGATTAGTTAGTCTTGTTGTGCCACCAACCAAATTAAGAGACTTAGAAAATTTACTCGCGTTTGTAAAATTTGACGACTGAAACTTCCAAATGGAAGAAAACATTAAATAATTTAAGAATACAAGACTTTTAAATGTACCTTTTCGGCTTCTTCTGCTTCTTTTTCTTTCTGTTTCTTTTCTTCTTCTCTTCTACTTTTTATTTGATCTACTATTTCATTTAATTTTTCTTGCACAGCGGATACTAGAGTAAAGATCATTACCATGCCTAGGTTTTCTTCTGCCTATGTGACCAAATAAAACAAGTTGTGGTCAGAAACATACTTCTCAGAAGAAATGAAACTAATGAATTAAAGTGTCTATGCATAATCACTAAACTCAAGACATCTGTAATATAATATCTATTGTAATATGGTGATTACTACTTCAGGTATCACACGATGTTGATTGTGGATGGTGTACATTACCATGGTATCAATTTTGACTTATAAAGACCCCATATGTCTGAGCAGGATTCAGCTGACAGTTACATAAGTAGATTTTTTGGGTGTTTCCCATGTAGTCCTGCTGGGTGCTGAATTTTCAGTTAGCAGCTGAGCACTTAGCTGTGCCTCCAGGACTTATCATAATATACACTACTGCTCCCTCACCTGCCTTTTCACATTTATAACAACAGTGAAAAATCTACTACCTCACTGTTTCCCACATTACCAATGTCTATCCTCGTGGATCCCAGGTGAGCGCAAGACTGACCGTGAGGGTTAAGGTTATGCCAACTTGGCTGAGCCATGATTCTCAGTGGTTTGACAATTACATGAAATAGCCTCCATTTTGTGATCTGTTATCATCCTCCATTTTACATTTAAAATTCTTGCATATAACAGACAGTTCTTGGTACCTAAACATGTGGACGAGTAAGGCTTGCACACGCATGCTGTCATGTGACTAAGGTGTTGGACCTAACCTAAACTAGATACGACATGAAGTTGTGTTCAGTAGCAATGAAGGTAGAATTCAGAACATCTCTTCCAACTAGTAAGAGCACAGTTTCACATAATTGAAAATTACAGGTTTTTTTTGTAAAATCACACCAAAGTGTTAATGAATCATATACCTGTTCAGAGTGTTAAAGCAATCTTCCTTTTATTTTAAGGGTTCCCCCAGCCCCTTTCAATATGGTTTTGTTTTTGTGATTTTTGTCAAGTTAATACAACTTTTACTGGGGAAAAAGTACAAATATTTCCTCAAATATCTAACCTCAGGTAGATGTAAAAAATAAACAAAAACTGCCTTTTTGAAAGGAGAGAATCGGACTCTAAATATTAAACATACAAAAAATGCACTGAGATGGAATAATGTACACTAATATGTGACTGAAGACAGCACAGCCACCGTAGCTTCTGGACCAGATTTTACAACAGGACACGATTAGCCACAGGATGCTAGAGTGGTGTGTTCACAGTGGGCACCTTAGTGAAGAGGGTCAAGATCACCTCGAATTCCAGTCTGATACATCTTATTTCATCCTGTATTTTCTGATAGATACATGTGGTTTTAAAATGTCACTATCAATTACATAAGTTATATAAGTCAGTACTATAGCATAAAAGCAACCCTATGCATACTTAATAGAAATTCCAGAGAAAACTGAGGGAAGAATTTACATATATGTATGTATACCATATATAAGAATATTTTTCAGAAATTAAATAACTAATTTCCTAGATTGAAAGATTTCAGTGAAATAGTGAAAAAAAAAAGTGGAAAAAAAAGACCTCTAAGAAGACACACCATCAAGGAACTTCAGAATCTCAAGGTAAAAGACAAAATGATAAAAGCTTTCAGTAAGAGGAGGAGAGAAAAGGGACAGCTTGTACACGGCTCACTGAGAATCAGATTAAAAGCAGAATCCATAAGTGGGGTCAATTGCAATTCAGAGCTACCCACTACAGAATACGATGTTTCCCTGGGGCTTCTTTATGCGCTGACTGCTTCATCTTTTACCATGGAGCAACTGGTGGATTCGAACTGCCAACCTTGAGGATAGCAACCCTCCTAACTCATAACTCACGACATCATCTTGGACTCTGAGATTCTGATCGCAATCGACATTTCCACTTCAACTATGATCGCTAACACTAAGGTAATGCCTTCAAAACAAAGAGGAACTAAAATTTTTGAGCAAGAATTCTATATTCATTGACATTTTTGAAGACATCTTCTTTTATACATCCCTTCTCAGGGAGTTACTGGAGAATGTTCTACCAAAAACAAGACTAACAACAAAGGACGGCATGAGATCCAAGAAAAAGGAAATCCCAGAGAGGAAGGGAAGGAATTGCCAGGATGAAGGTAAAGGGGTCACCAGTTACACAGCAGGCTTGGAGTGAAATCAAGACTGTTGGCCCTAGGAAGGATGGACTCAGGAGAGACATGGGACTAACTGGCTAACTGACAAGTTAGTCTTCATGAAAATTTATGTTGAGAAGCTAATGGTGTGTGCAAAAAGACTCAGAAAAAAAAAATCCAGAAAAAAAGAGTAACCTGCTTTAAGAAAGGATATGCAATCACAGCAAACTTACTGGCTCACAAACGGGCATTGTTACTTTTGTATTCAGAATTATAGGTATAAGGAATAGAGATTTAAGTAAATACTTGTGCTATCCATTTTAATGGGGGAACTAATAGGGTGGCTAAGGTTATGTTAAAAAAGCTAAAATCTTTCTTCTGTCATAAGAGATAATGCCTATTGTACATGATCAATTGAAAAATAAAATCAAATATACTGAAATGTAAAACATTATGGAGATAGCACTACCTGTAATAAAACATATATATGATAAATTATAAATTTTAATTGAGATGTTAAAACAAAAAAATATGGTATTCAAATCAAGAAACCAAGCATAACTTTTCAAAATAAAATCCCCTGACCAGTTACATAACTGTAAAAGCCCTTTAACTCTCAAAAAGGACGTAAGATCACAGGATTTGTAGGAAGATCTCTGGCAAGAGCTATGAATGGGTAAAGTTTCACGCTCCTGCTGTCAGAAGTGGCAGGAAAAGCCTCCTCATCTTCAAATCAAAGAGTACTTAGGGGACTTGATAGGTGGGCACCTAGTCATGGAGACACCCCAGACTGTGTCTAACTGCCACAGAACTAGCCCAGTAAAATATTTCTTATATCTATTTGTTCTCCTATACAATATTCTCCAATATCTTTCTTTCTTTTTTTTAATTAAAAGATCATTTTATTGGGGGCTCTTATAACTCACAGTAATCAATTGTATCAAGCATATTTGTACATATGTCGCCATCATTCTTTTCTAAATATTTACCTTCTACTGAGTCCTTGGTATCAGCTCTTCTTTTTCCCTGCCCCCCCATCACAACCCTTAGTAAATTATAAATTATGATTATATTCATACATTACACCTTACACTGCTGTCTCCCTTCCCCAATGGTTTTTGTTATTCATCACCGTGGAGGGAGGTGTGTGGTTATGTGTGCATATCATGGTGATCAGTTCCCCCTTCCTTCCTTGTTCTTCCCGCTTCCCCCTATCCTTCTGGTATCAGTATTTCCATTCCTGCTCCTGGCTTCCACATGTCATTAGCGCCTATCTCTTTTTTGTACTTGTGTGTGTACATGCTCCGGTCTAGTCTGAAGTGAAAGACAGCACTGGGGTCATGATAGTGGGGAGGAAGCCTCAGGAACCAGAAGAATGCTGTGTGTTTCATCTGTGCTTTCCTGTACTCTGGCTGACTCATCCTTTCCCTGTTAACCCCTCTGTAGGGGGTGTTCCATTGTCTACATGTGGGTTTGGGTTCTTGCTCCGACCCACCTTATTCTCAACAATATGGTTTTTTTTTGTTTGTTTTGAGTTTTCTGATACCTATTACTAGGTCCTGGTGACACCTCATGATCGCACAGAGTGGTGTGTTTCTTCCATGTGGGCTTGTTGCTTCTCTGCTAGATGGCTGCTTGTTTAACTTTAAGAGCCCAGACACTATGTCTTTTGATAGCCAGGCATTTTCTGCCTTCTTCACCACATTTACTTATGCACCCTTTTTGTCTTCAGTGATTGTGCTGGGAAGATGAGCATCACAGAAAGCTTGTTAGAGCAAAGTGGCTGCATTGAGGGAGGGTATAAGCAGAGACCTGAAGTCCATCCACTACCTTAGTGTATTGCCATATAAAGATAGGTACAAAGACCAATGTCTATTTTTTTGAATTAATGTATTCACATAAGTACACATCTCTGTTTATACGTCAATCCATAGCTTTGCTCCCTAAGTCTTTCTGCTTTCTTTTACCTTCTTCCTGCCCCACAATTATGCTCGCCCTAATCCCACCTCAATACTTCCTCTCAATAAAAAGTAAATGTCAAGAAAAGAATGATGGCAACAAATGTACAAATACACTTGAAGTAAATGATGTATTGATTGTTATATGAGTTATAAGAGCCCCCAATAAACTTATCTTTTAATTAAAAAAAATGACCATGGGAAAAAATAAAAGTAAAACCAAATCTATTTAAATGTAAAAACTTAAAATAGCATTATCAATAATAAAACATGTATGATAGGTTGTAAATTTTGACCGAGACACCAACAAAAGACATAGTATTCAAAGCAAAGCATACAATGCAATTTTTCAAAGAGAGTTACATCACTGTAACAGTCCTTAACACACAAAAAGGAGGTGAGATTATGGGGTTCACTCTCCTGCTGTCTGAAGTGTCAGGAGAAGCCTCATGGCTTTCAGTCAAGGAGTACCCTAACAATGATAGGTGAGCCCCTAGTCCTGGAGCCACACCAGACTGTTTCTAATTGTCACAAACTTCCTACCACAAGACTAGTCAAGTAAAACCTTTCCTATTTTATTTGTTCTCTTATACAATCTTCTCCAATCTTAGAGAGCAGGAACCCACTGTGGTTGTCTGTAAACAGAGAAAGAACAGACAGTGGAAACAAACACACAAAACACCACTAATCCTCTTACTAGATTGCAGGCAACTAGGCCACAACATGTCAGAAAGTAAGAGTTTTAGTTTTTAAAACAATTGGAATTTTTACCTGTACACTCCAAGAACCAAAAATCAAAACAGTGTGTGCAAGTTTTCTGTGGGAAATTTTATGACTCAAGAATGTATGGAAAAGTCTTGGCGCTGACAGCGTTTTAACCCAGGGTGGGGGCAACTTCTACTCAGATATTAAAGGGGCAGTGCAAAACAAAATTAGGGCTGCTCTGATTATAAATCATGACTTTTGTTTGTGGAACACACAATTTAGGCATTTTTGATAGGATTTCCCTTGAAATTAATGTATAATATTGAAGTTCCATAACAAAGCACCACTAGAGAACATAAAATAAATTTTCTTACCTGTAATGCTAGTAATTTTAAAATGTCTGAAACATCATTTTCTGCTAGATTTTCCTGGGAGAATATTTCATAAAGGGGAGCATCATCTGGATATTTTTCACTGTATGTAAATTTGAGCGTAGTCTGGACAGCTAAGATAATTTAAAATGCAAAATTAGCAAGGTAAACATCTTTGTTGAAGCATCCTTAATTTACAAATGTGTCATTTAAAAGACCACAGAGCACAGTTATCACACCGCCAAAAGGACACAAATACTAAACCCATGCCAGCAAAAGAGAAAACAAAGCATGGGAATAGAAACAAACAACTCCCTACAGGGAAAGACATTTACTGCCTGTCAGTATTTGCTGTAGATATTACATGTAGGGGAAGAGCACGACCACAGGCACCTTAAAAACCCCCCAAAGAAACAAACGGCGCTCACCAGGAGAGGAGGCCAAGGACCACCTGAGCAACGTCTGCCAGCCAGCACGGCACAGGACAGACTGCCCTGACTGGCCTGGAGCTCAGCATTTTTCACCTGACGAGCAACTTCCTTAATAAACTCCAAGACTGCCCGCACTGCCTGTGGGTTCTGTGCTGAACTGTGGAACTCGACTGAGAAGCTGAGCAAGCATGAGCGCGATGACTGCCATGGTACGGGTAAGGTTGGAGGGTGGGGCCAGGCCTAACCAGAAGCTGGCTTTGGTGATGCCGCTGCTGGTGGTGCCGGTCCATCTCTTTTGAACAGTCAAAGCTTTCAGTAACTGAAAGGGTAGTTCGTATAATATTTATTTTATATCTTAATGTAGTGTGTGTTTTTTGGTGCAATCTTGCAAGACTTTTCAGATATTAGTTTAGTAGTAAATAGCTTTACTCAATACGCTTAAATTCAGATTTTAGGAATGCTTCAAAAATAACCTCACTTTTCTTTACATACAATGCAGATTTACAGTTTATAAGTGATATCAATAAAATTGGCAATAACTGACTACTCATGATACAATTTTGGCTGACTAGGCTAGAGGAATCAAGAGAATAAAGAAATTATGTGCTTCTTTTATAGACTTGGACAGTCCATCAGGCAGCTCTATTTTATAGCACTGCTAAGAGTCAGAAGTGAGTCAAAGCCAATGGGTATCCAAAAAGGAAGAGGGAAAAATCCTTCAGGTTGGCGATTTATCCTACTTTCAAATAACATTACTAAAACCACAAAAAATGGAACTCAATTAAGGTGAAATTAGAGCGAAGACTCCAACAACTAAGTGTGCCGCAGTTAACTGAGTTTTAATGCATTGTCCGTATAAACTGAACTCCTTGCCATTGAGGAAATGGTGACTCATAGGGGGTCGAGAGCAAAAAACCATCCCATTGGACTTCCGAGGTTGTAAAGCTTTTCCATCTCTCTTCCTGGGAGTAGAGCTGGTCCTTTTGATCACAGCAATTAAGCACGAGATCATGAGGGCTCCTTTTCTGGTCACAGCTATTGTACAATAGCCCCTTTACTTCAATTTGTACATTTGTCTTGGTTCGTAGTTGTATAATAGCAGTTTTATCTGCTTTCATGCTTTTATTTTAACATTTGCATAAAAGCCATTTTAAAGTGATAAAGGCATGCAGACAGGGGTCTTCTGCAAAAACTAGATAATCTATAGACTAGATAATCTATATACACTATACAATCGATATGATACATTGTCTATAATCTCCACACAATGTATTCTCTATAGTCTAGATAATCTATACATGCTGTATATGGATAATGTATAGACTAGTTAATCTATACACAATCTACACAGAGAGAAAAGATGAATGCTAGAAAATGACACAGTCTACCATACAATTACTGAAAAAGGGTGGTAAGTAAAGTGTTATTTTTACATAAATATAGTCTATCTTTTTCCATCCCCTGTATTAATATTTGTTTCTGCTTTAAAATATAAGGTTGTTGTTCCTCTTTTCTCTCTAGGAACGATGTTCACACACAAGTAAAAATTGACTAGCTTCTTAGTAACTCCACCAGCAGGGCTTGGCACAAAATCTACAGGACGAAACTCTGGAGAACTTTCGTTGAAAACCAGGAGGATTGCAGTTAGTTAGCACTTACTTTTGCTATTTTCCCCAGCCTCCGATGTCACAGTAATGGTGAAACTGGGTGGGGTTTCTGATAATACTGTGAAAAAGACAAGCCAGTCAGGGTACAGTGTAGCAATGATGAAACATATAACTTTCCTCTAGTTCTTTAACTCTTACTGGCCCCCTCCCCACTACTATGACCCCAATTCTACCTTACATATCTGACTAGACCTGAAGATGTACACTGGTGCAGATAGGAACTGGAAACACAGGGAATACAGGGCAGATGAACCCTTCAAGACCAGTGGTGAAAGTGGCGATACTGGGAGGGGAAAGGGAAGGAAGGGTCGAAAGGAGGAACCAATCACAATGATCTACATATAACCGCCTCCCTCGGGGATGGACAACAGAAAAGCGGATAAAGGGAGACATCGAACTGTGTAAGACAGGACAAAATAATGATAATTTATAAATCATCAAGTGTTTGGGGGAGGGGGCAGGAAGGGGGGGGGGATGAGCTGATACCAAGGGCTCAAGTAGAAAATGTCCTGAGAATGATGTTGGCAACCAATGAGCTTGACACAATGGATGGATGTTTGTTTGGATTGTGATAAGAGTCGTATGAGCTCCCAATAAGATGATTTTAAAAAGAAAAAACACAGATGGAGATTATCATTAAGAAGATGCTTCCTCATTTGCAAAATATTATTACCTAGTCTGCATTCACATTTTTGCAAATATAGAATAAACAGAACACCTACATAGTAAAATGTACAATATTAAGCTATTTAAATCTGAGATTGCTCTCGGGCTGAAAGTCCTACTGAGGTAGACACTATCTTGGGGTTTTACCGAATCAGTAAGATAACTAGGTACACCAAATCCTCACTTACTGCTTAGGTTCCTAAGAGTAAATTGCTATGCTAAAATCAGTGTTACAGAGCAGTTTTGGCTGACTAGCCATGAAGCCTCCCCCGAGAAAGAAAGATAAGATAGTGTGCGTCTGTACGCTAACCTACATCCTCCAGCAACACTTGTGGTACGGGAGTTAGATCTGCGAGCTGTGTGAAATGACCTGCTGCTGTTGAGGTAACCGTGACTCAGTCACTTCTAAAGGAGAGAGCAAAAACGGGAGGTCCTAACTAGACTATTAAATATTCAGTGTCAACATTAATTTTAAAACTTTTACCTTGTTTTTTATTTGCTTATTTGTTTTTACTAAACAAATAGGAAATATTTAGGAGTTCATGTCTTCTTTTCATCCTTCCCTGACATCATCTCTGGAACAAAGCCTTTTTCTTTCACAAAGATTTAATGAGGCTCGACTACCTTTCATGGAATTAAAATCCAAGCATCAAATACCTTACAACATGTAAACCAACACTTTTATAATAACATTTTAAAATATGAAGCTTTATATTATATCACTTGCAACTTGACGCCTACATAATAATATATAAGTCAAAAAGCATTACTACAAAATCATAAAAACCTTTTATTTAAAAACACCAAAATGTAAAGCTATTATCTCTTGATATATTCTTTATCTACATCTACAAAAGGGGCTTCAAAAATTGTGAAATAAAAAATAATTTAAAATTTCCCACAATTTTTAGAGTCTCTTTGTATACACTTTTTCAGGCAATGTTTTTGTGTCTCTAATCTTTTCTCCCAAAATTCTGTATTCTGATTTACAGCACTTCAAAAGATCAGCTTTGTCATCCTTAAGGATAATATATGGTTTCAATATTCTTTAAGTTTGGAGAATAACAGAAGACTGAAAGACCAAGATCAAGGTTGAAAGGTGGATAGGAAAGGTTATGAATACCCATTTGTGGGAAACAGAATGATTTCTCCCAAGTTAGGCCAAACTTAGCCTGCTTGCTACATGTGGCAAATGAGGTCAACAGGGGGAGGTCTCTCTAAGGTTTATCAGCCATCCAGAGCAATCGGACCATATAGTCTGTCCCACCCTAAGTGGGACCCACTCCCTTCTCTTAAGGATTGTAGTAGACTACTTCCTGGTAAGAGCCCAGGGAGGTCAAGCCCATCTAAGTATGATCAAGGTTAGGCCACCATCATGAATCTGGGATCTGCCTTTCTTGTCACATGTATTTCCCTAGCCCCTCCTTTTGCCACATGTGTGCCCCTAGCTCGTCCCCTTCCTGTGACACTCATGCCAATTGTACATCTCCTCCTGTGCTGTGTATGCCTATAGTACAGCCCCCTCTCTGTGATATGTGGTTACCTGTAATCACACTCCTGAAATAGATGTAAACCTTGGTTATATGGCTCTCTCTGGCTCCCAGCTTCCTGCCCGTGCTGTGCGTGCGTGGACCTGGCTATTGCGATCATGGCCATCCAGGAGGTGAACATGCGACCATGAACTATGTCTGACTTCATTATTTAAATCACTCTCTTTTAGCTCTTATCATTTCTGTGACTTCACTATAATCTTTACTTATTATCACTGTACAGTTGCACCTACTGGACCCGTGATGATATGTTAGGTGCGTGGCTCCCCTGACACCCATTAACATCAGCTAACATTCAGTGATATTATGGTATTATTTTGCCTGGGATTATCCCATGCCTGAATTTACACTATTGCCACATTTCACCAAGTTTAAGATGCTGCTAACACGTATGGGATATATGGAATTTATTTGGAAATTTTGATTTCTTAGAATCAATGAAATACTGTATCATCTCAATTTTCTATACATCTATAAACAGAAACAGAGCTTTTTAACAATTTGTCCAAGACTATACAGTAGGCAAGAGGCAGAACAACAACTGGATCTGGTGCTGTTAGGTTTCACCAAGAGAGTTTCAGCTCATAGCAACACTGCCCAGTCCCGGGTCATCCTCACCACTGTGACTGTGTTTAATCCCGTTGTTGCAGTCACTACAGCAATCATCCCCCTGGAGGCCTTCCTCTGCCAACCCTTGCCCAGGTCGCTGTGTCAGACTGTGCACTGCTATGATGAAGGGCTTTCTATTCCTGTAAAGAGTCACAGGTGGGAACCCACAGGAGTCACTCTGAGTCAGCACAGACTTGATGGCAGTGAGTTTGCTTGGGCTTGATAGAGAAAGACAGAACTTACGTACTGCTGAAGGACTAGCCATGGAAAATTGTATGAATGGCAGCAGAACACTGTCAGATAAAAGACAATGCCAGAAAGTGAGCCCCTTAGGTTGGAAGGAAATTCAAAATACATCTGGGAAGCAAAAGCTGCCTCCGCAAGCAGAGCTGACCTTCTTGAGGTGGATGGAGTGTGGTTTTGAGGCCCTTCATCTACTGATGGGGCATGACTTATAAGGAGAAGAAAAGCTGCAAACACACTTCAGTAATCAGAATGTAAAATGTACAAAGCATGAAGCTAAGAAAATTGGAAGTCATCAAAAATAAAATGGAATCCACACAGATCGATAGTCTGGGTATTAGTGATTGGCCATTTTGAGTGGGGCAATCATATGGTTTACTATAATGGGAAGGAAAAAAGAGAAATAGTGCCCCATTCAGTGTCATAAAGAACCATTTGAAGATCCTGAATTACAATATTCACAGTGATATGATAATATCTATATATCTACAAGGATATCCAGTTAAAATGACTATTTAAATTTATACAACAACCAATAAAGCCAGTGGTGAAATGGAAGTCTACTAAGTCTGAAAATGACTAACCATGCAATCAAGATATAATGATAATTACTGGAGACTGGAAGGCAAATTTGGAAACAATGAGAAAGGAACAGTAATTGAAAAATATGGGCCTGGTGCTAGATTGAAATGGTAAGACTAATGACTTCTTTTTGTAAGACTAATGACTTCTTCATTGCAAATACATTTTTCAACGACATAAACATGAACTGTATATATGGGCCACTACCAGATGAAATACACAGAAATTAAAGTGACTACGTCTGTGAGAAAAACAATAGAGAAACTCTTTATCAGTAGCCAACACGAAGCCAGAGTTGACTATGGACCAGATTATCAATTGTTTGTATATACATTCATAAAGAAGTTAAGGAAAATTAGGCCTAACCAAAACCAATAAACTCACTGCCATCAAGGTGATTCAGACTCAAAACACTGCTATACACCTGGCAGAACTTCCCCTTGGGGACATCAGGACTTTACAGGAAGAGAACGCCTCATGTTTTCCCAGGGAGTAGGTCGTGGTTTTGAACTTTGTGGCTAGCAGCCCAAGGTATCATCTACTACCCTATGAGGGCCCCAACCTCCAGTTATCCCACAGAAATTTCAAGAACAGATTTGACACAGTGAATTCTAACAAGAGAAGACCTGACACTGACAAGCTGTGGGATGATATCAAGCACAACATACAGGAAAAAAGCAATAGGGCATTAAAAAGACAGGAAAGAAAAGAAATGGTAGGTGTCAGAACAGAAAAGCTAAAACAAATGGAAACGACAAAGCAGAAGAACTGGACTGAAAATTTCATAGGGTAGCTAGAAGGATAATGGGTAGTTTCATTAAAATAATTTTTAAAAAAGTACTTCCAGCAGAGAAACTCCATCTCATTTGGGCTTGACTGTGAGTTATGGGAGAATCACCAGTAGGCAGAGGCCCGGGCAAGTGAAAATGAACTACATAGTCTTATCGACACACATGGCATGAATCAAAATGGACTTTATGGGAAGTACTGACAAGGAGAGATGGATATAGGGGATATAGATGACGTCTTGCAACAGAAAAGGTAAAATGGTTAAAAAAACAAAAACAAAAAAACGGAATGTGTTGGGAAGAACTAATTCACGCCTCTTGCATTCCCTAATAAACCCCATAACTGAGTGTGTCTGTGAGTTGTGTTTGTGCCAATGGCTTACCAAACTCAGTAGGGAAGTGCAGTGCCATGGGAGGAAGAACTGGTGAGCGAGAAAGAAGGGTCCGTGGAGGCGTACATGACCCCTGCATTGTGGTAGTCAAATTCTCGGGCTACTGTGGAGAATTCTCCTTCTCTTCTCTTGTGTAACCAGAGGAGGTTAGATAAAGGCCTCCAGGCAGCTAAATGGGAAGGCAGAAATCAAGTTCACCCAGCTGTTATGTGGGAACTCTGCGGGTCTGTGAAGAGTACAGTTCAGAAAATGCTATGGGCATTTCTACTTTGTTTTTCAGTGTCACAGTGAGGACCCACTGGGACTCCACAGCACAAAACAATGACCAAGCACTCAGCTTGCTCATACAAGGTCAGTAGTTCACACCCCGGAGTCACTCTACAGAAAAAGGTAAGGGAGTCTGCTCCCAGGAAGCTTAGCATCTGGATGTCCCAGGGTGACTGTGGGTCTGAGGCTAAAGGCAACGAGTTTGGTTTGGTTTGGTTTGGGTCAGTCTGGTTGAATTGGCCGCATGATTCAATGATGGACTTGCTGACATCACCCTGTTCTTCTGGTTTCAGGTACAAAATATCATATGCATTGTTAGGAGCACACTCTAATGAGGAAGCAATCATTCAGACACGTTATTTATAAGAGAATGATAATCCTATCGTGGAAGTATGTATAGGTGCACAGGGAGATGGGTGAGTTTGGGTGGCTTGGGGAACTGAGTGATAAGTGAAAGTAATAAGCCAAAGGCTTTACAGGCTTGAGGCACATATTCTGAAGATGTATGCCTTGTGATAGAGCAAATGTTCAAGGAAAAGTGGGTTAGTATTCTTAGAATATAAAGTAAGAAAAGAAAGTCATGGAAAATGAGACCTGAAAAATGAGAAACCAGATCACAAATTGTGGGATATAAAAAGGCTTTCCCCCAACTTTGTCTCCTCCAAAGTTATGCCAAGTAACCAGATTTTAAGCAGGACATCAATGACAGGCGGGGGAGGGGGGGGAGGAGGGAGGGAGAGGGGCTCTCTTGATTAAAAATTTGGTATATGGAACAACAAAAATGTTCATAGAATGCAAAAACAGTATTGTAATATATTTATTTAATTTTAACACGCTATGGGACGTGGAACAAATTGTTAAAAAGCAGGACATCTGGTCATCTTAGCCAAACAGTAGAGGCTGTGTGCCAGCACATGGTAGGAGGTCAGAAGCTTAGAGCTATTTTCTCTGAAGGCATTCACCCATCACACTACTGTCTGGTCCACTGTAGGTAGGGCTCACACCCTCCTGAGAAAGATAGTAATTGTTTCCATGGAGAGCCAGAGAACAGGTCAGGCCAGTTCAGTGACAACCTGAGTTAGGCTGCCATCCTGAATTTAGGATCTATCCACCCATCTTGTCACATGTACACCACCAATCCTATTGTGTGTATCCCCTTCCTATTGTGTGTATACCCCTAGATCATCCCCCTTCTCATTACTGTATTACCTATAGTACAACCCCTTCCTGTGACAGGCATCTTTACCTGTAATTTGGGGGCTTGCATGCCCACAAAAGATATATGCCTTGGTTAGTAATAAATCACTCTCTCACTCCTGCAATTCCTACCTTCCACATCCTCACGTGGACCAAGCAGGGCTGAGCAAGCTACCAGGAAATGTGTCTGACTCCTTTATTTCTGACTCTCTCTTCTATCGCTCTTATTCTCTATGACTTTACTATAATCTTTATTTTTTTCTCACTGTACAATTGCACCTGCCAGGCCTGTGATTTGTTAGGGGCTGGCTCCCCTTGTCAGATGTGTAGATATGATTCGAAGGGAGAGGGGTTCATCACACGTTTTCTCACATGGCTACATAGACTCATAGGATACCTAGGGTAGACATGATCATGTCAGACTGGGATCCTTAGAGTTCTGAGTGGCTTTCCACATAAAACAGACCATAGGTTCTACTTGTTTTGTGTTGGCAAAGGCCCACCCTTTCTCACAGCTGACCCCACTCATTGTGGAGATAGAGAAGTGCTTCAACAGGCCAGTAGTGTCATGATCACAGCCAAGGCTAAGAAAAACCCCTTAGGGTTAGGGTTAGGAAAAAAAAGAAGAAGAAAAACCCTTGTGCTAACATAGAGGACAGGAGAGGTGAAATGGAGGGGTTCACTCTCCATTTCTTCTGGAAACTCTTTCCCTTGGTGTTCACAGCAGTGCGGTCTCTTGATTTTGCTTTAACCTCTCCTCGCTGCTGCTTTTGAGTGTATCACTTTTTTCTTCTTTGATGGTTGTACCCATGACCCAGCAAACCTCATTTTGTTCCAAAGCTATGTATTTAATTAAAAAAAAAAAAACAAAAAACATTTCACCTTCAAAGTACTCTCCATAACAGTTAATACATTTGTCAAATCTGTGACTCCATTCTTAGAAACATTTTTCAAACTCATCTGTTTGGATGACTGACAGCACCACCCTTGTTTTTCCTTCACTTCTACATCAGTAAATCCCTGTCCTCTCATGTCCCTCTTCATTCACAAAAACACAAAGAAGAAGTCAGGTGAGTAAGGTGCACGCGGCAAGAGAGATAAGCTGTTTTTTGCCAAATATTGACACATTGAAATGGCCGTGTGAGCAGGTGCACTGTCCTGGTGGCAAAATCAGTCTCCTGTCTGCCACAGATCAGGCTTTTTTTTTTTTTTGTGATCTGCAATCTTTTTCAGAACCTCTAAATAAAAATCTTGATTAACTCTCTGACCTGGTGGAACGAACTCCAAACGCACTACAAGTTGACATGTCCTTCCCTTCGGGAAGTTGACAGACAAATAAAGATGATCTTGGTTATTTTCTCAATGGGTATAAAGTGCATACATGACCATTATTCCTTATAAACAGATATAGAAACTAGGACTGAAGAGGGTATGTGATGGGTCCAATGGCATAGAGCCAATACACATTACACTAAGCTGCCAGTACAGAGAAACATTTGTGACCAAGGCACAAAAATAGGAAATAGGGTGGGCACCGCTAATAACCCCAATATCTACTATTCCCTTAAAATTTTAACAGGGTCTACTGGCTACTTAAACCATTGTTTCCCAGTCTCCTTTCCAGTTAGTTCTTATTATATGACCAAGTCCCAATTAATAGACTGTAAGCAGATATACCCTTTGACAATTTGTAGCAAATTCCCTTAAGAAATTGGGAACCAATTTAACACCTCTTGTTTCACTCACTCCTTTATCTGTGCTTCTGTTGGAAAGGGAATGCAGCCATCTGGCACCACAGGGGTGAGGCCACAGCTTAGGGATGATGGAACGCTGAGCTGCAGCAGCCTGGGTGCCCGCCGATCTCCTGGATGACCTCTGTCACAACTTGCTTTTCCCGTGTGAGAGCAATAAACTTTTACCTTTATTTAGACCACTCCTCAGCGGCGGTTTCTGGCACAGCTGACCACAGCTCTAAAAGAAAAGGAGGATGGAAGGGAAAGCTTGGCGGGAGCTAACACAGGGCTGCGAGTTCTGAGAGAGGAGCAATCCCATGGCAACCTTTTTCCACTGAACTGGAGTAAGGAAAAGTTGTGTTGTTGCTGTGCGGCGCCACGGGGTCGATTTGGGCTCCTAAGAACCGGTGTGACAGAATACTCCTGCTCCCTGGGTTTCTTAGGCTGCAACCTTCGTGGGAGGGGCCCTGGCAGCAAAGGGGTCCAGTGCTCAGCTACTAACTGCAAGGGCAGGTTGCACCAAGCAGCCAATCTGAGAGAGAAACACATGGTAGCCGGCTCTGTAGTTTGACAGCTTAAGAAACTATTTGGTCCTCTAGTGTCACTCAGAATCAGACCCAGCTGGGCAGCAATGGGTTCGGCTTTTGGTCCCTAACTGTTACCAGTGAGTAAAACCAGGTCTTGTCTCTCACTGGGTGACTGGTAAGTTTGACCTGACAAACTTTCCGTTAGCACTTGACCGCTGTGCCACCAGGCTTCACAGAGAAGGCTGCCAAATGATCTACCACCTCTAGTAGATCAGGCAAGAGGAACGTTGCTGGCACAGTGCAAGACGGTAGCAGAAGAGGAGTGATGTAAAAGGCAGATAAGGTGATGAGAAAATAGAACTACAGTAAGTACTTTGTTTAAGGACAGGGATAGGGAACTAGTGGTTAAATGTTACACCACGGGCACCTATAAACCTCCTTAAGGTTTCACAAAGAACCAAAAAGTCTATACTAACATTTAAGGCCCTTTGTGTTCAGGTTAAGGTTAAGACCCTGGTGCAGTGGCCACACTGCAGTGTTAGCAGTTCAAAATCACCAGCCACTGCTCAGGAGAGAGATGGGCCGGTCTACTCCCGTACGGAGTCACACAGTCTCAGAAACCCTCAGGGGCAGGCCTGTCCTTTCATATAGGGTCACTGTTGGGTGCAGTCGCTTGGATGGCAGTAACTCTTTCAGGGAATGTCTGTCTTTTCATGGAAAAATCACATTTACAAGATGACTCTGATGCAACGTTTTGACACTAAACAGGATCATGAGAACTTGATTTTGGAAGTAACCAGATTCTATAACCATAGAAAGGCTTTGTTAAGTAAAGCACTACTGAGGGGGGAAAGTGGTCAGAAGTGTCCACTTTTTACTCTACATAGCTAGCTGGTGGGAGCTGTGTTAGATCAAAGTAGCCTCAAACGACAGATAAGGCAAAGAAACTGCACTATGATTGGTTTTAATTCACAGTAAGTGCAATCTTGCATGAAAAGTTCTTTGCAAATGGGAAGTAACTGATTCTGGAGCGAGACTAGGACTAGGAGCTGGTCTGCAAGGTAAATTATTTCTCTTCAGTTTCCAGATAGGGTCATGATATGCTAAACACAGGACTCCCTCTCAAGGCCTCTGTCACCCATTAAAAAACAAAACAAAACAAAAAGTATGCGACTGCTCTGTACATTTACAAGAATCTTATCTTTAATGTGACTCAAGGTGAAATCTGCAAACTGACCTGGCAAGAAGACGTGACCGCATGGCATCTCAGGGCAAAAGGAAGTCATAAAAGTTCAAAAGATCAAACATGGGGACTGGTGAGGGTTCATAAAATGATATAGTCATGAGAGAGGCAAAGTTCCCTAAGAAATCCAAATCATCTTATCTTAATGTACTACAACCTCTTGTATAAATGTTGGTAGAAATCAGAAACAGAAAAGTTTCGGCTGGTACTGTGGAATACTTGGATGTATCCAAAACTTTCCTCAGCCAGGCGAGCAATCTCACGCATTGTGAATATGACTACATTAAACTCTACCACGCTGTCACATCTTAGTACAATCTGCAAGATCCTTATGACTGCTTCTAAGTTAAACAGGTACCATTTGCATAAATGTTAATAGCCAGAGAATTTAACAAGGGCTACCTTATGTTCAAATAACTGAAAAGAATGGCATATCCAATGCTGAGATGTGGTCAATCAATCAATCGTCTTTCTAGCCATAATCCCTTTTGAGAAGTATTACACATTCTGGTCTCTGTGCCTGTGATTCTAATGCCCTTTTAGAGAGAGTGCTCTGCTGCAGCCAGAAGCCCTGGGGGTGGAGTGGTTCCATGTCTGACTGCAATCTGCAAGGTCAGCAGTTCAAAGCCACCAGCTACTCCTCAGGAGAGAGGTGCGCTTTCTTCTCCCAGAAATAGTCTCAGAAATGCACAGGGGCAGTTCTACCACACTTTGAGTCGGCATCAACTTAGTGGCAGTGAGTTTGGTTTGGCATATTTTGCTATGCTAATGGATAGGATTAAGGTGGGGTGCACTCTGGGTCTCTACCTTTACTAGAGGGTGTGAACCAAGTCACCCCCTGTTTCCTTGGGGGTCTAGTATGCTGAAAGACCAAAAAACATGCCGCCATACAAGAGCACCATCTCAGAAAGAGGGAGAGAGAACCATCGAGGAAGAATGGTCACAGGTGGAGCAGTCAAGATCCCTTCCAGCTAGAAGTGGCAGAGGCAGTGGAGGCCATTTCACACCAAGAGCTGAGGCGGAGGCGAGGGGATGGAGCAGAGGGGCAGTGCAGAGCCTAGGAGACAGACAGTGAAGCAAGGCAGTGAGAGGGTCTCCTGACCTTGAGGCAGAGGCCAAGGGGTCATGTGGCCGAGGGCCAGAGAAAGAGCTTTGACTGCTAGCTGAAGAACAGGGTTGCTGTGGACCAATGATAGTGTGCTTAATTGTTTTCTGATCCTGGCTGATGGTAAGCTGGTAATTTCCTTATTGAGATGTCTCCATTGAAGAACTGTTGCAGGAGATGAGTGCCACGGGAGGAACAGATGGTGTCAGAGAAGGGTAAAGGAAGATGGTTGGTCTGACCTCTACCTTGCAGCAATTAGCCTGGGGGTTGTGTGGAGATGGAGTCTCCTTGCTGGTCCAGCCAAAGGAAGTTAGCTGTGACCTGCCCTATCACCATTACTTTTGTGTATGTGTTCTTGATTGCCTGAGTGTTTAAGCCAATTATATTTCCAAAGTACTAGAAATAACCAAGTGTCGTGATTAAAAACATACTCAATACAGTCCCCTATATTGTTTGATTTACACATCAACAAGAAAGCAAGGATAGAGAAAGGAGCTCAACTGTATATGCATCAACCCAGAAAACGACACTCTCAAACGTGGTTATGCGTTCCCTTAACATCGGTATAACACAGCTAGCTGCACTGCTGGCAAGAGATCATAAAACAGGACAGGGCCTATAAACGGGCGGCTGAGAGATGTATGCCTGTTGGCAGAGGAGAATAAAACACGCTCTCAAGGCAGGCGCTAGATAAAGAGCAGAGCTAAGGTAACAGTCACACAATGTAACCGAGAAAAGCTGAAGCGCTGTGAGCACACAGCAGCTGTTGACAGGCAATGACGGTCACTACTCCAAGAAAGGGGTGGTGTGGTAGTGACATAGTCTCTTGCCAATTTGAGATTTTCAGAATGAAGGGGCGACTTTAGCTTGTCAATCAGGTCGCGGCTTGGTGTCCTCATTTGGAGGCACTAAGGAGATAAATAGCTCACTGGAAGTGGGACACAGGCAGACTCCAGCTGAAAACAATGAATTTGGCTGGTGCCCTGAGCTGGAGGAGCCACACAGAGACCCCTGCCAAGGCTGAGATGCTTACAACACCAATGGAGCCACAAGACTTCCCACCCACTGGCCTGTGATCTTCCTGTATTCAGTGCCATTGCACGTGTCTTTTGAGTTTGCAGAGAGCTTTATAGATTGGTATTGGACATACAGGCTATATCAAACTGATGGACTTGAACTGGGCTGGGATGCTTTCTCAATATTCAGCTGCTCTTGTATATAAAGCTCTTCTTTTATACACGAGTGTCTATAAAACTGTGTTTCTCTAATCTACCCTGACTAACACAGCTGGGAACTATAAATCCCACAAACCTAGGCTTTATTTATCATGTTGGTTTGATCACTTCTCAAAAAGAGAGAATGGCAGAAGCTATATTAATAAAGTTATTTGGGGCATTTTTGGACTCTTCAGAAGCAGGGCTTGATAGAAAAGAAACCTGCCTTTAAAATATTTCTAAAGAAACAGCAATCATATTTTACATGAGTTCAACCAACGGTCTAATTTCCTCTTCCCCTCCCGCACAGTAAAGCTGTCTTCCAAGTCCCACACGCTCCAGCAGAACTATTAATTAACGCGACTGTTGCAGCACCCTCGCCGGCCTGGACAAGAACCAGCCACTTACCTTTCCTGGACCTCCGATAATCCCTCGCTTATAGTCCTACCAGAGGCATCCAGGTTAGATGACATCTAGACTCCTGTGCAGTCTAAGGACCTGCGTCTACAGATGGTCACGCATGCATTAGGCATTCTGCGGAATGTCACAATTCTCAAAATAAAGGGAGAGAGTCTAGTGATGACGTTATTCTCAAAATGGACTCTAGGTAACTCTAAGGACGGAACCCCACAAATTTGGAAATACGCACAATCGTGGAGTGGGAGTAGGGGTGGGGTGGGGGGCATTTTCTACTTTAATGAAGGTTTAAGCTGACACCTTCGCCGCTCTCAGGAGAAAAGACGTGTGCCACTTGCAGTTTCTTTCCTTTTTCACAATTTCATTACCCTACAGGTTGCGGTAGGTGACACTGAAACTGATGAGCCCCCCGATCCACTCTCCGGGCCCTCAGTGAGCCTCATCCAGCCTTTTGGGGACCCACGAGGTATAGGGTGGCAGTCGTAGTGACCAGCCAGGAACTCGGAAGAACTTGAGAGCCGTGGTCGCGGTGGCCCCGCGTCCTGGTGGTCCCCTTCTCCCCCGCGGCCAGGGGCTGCGGGCCGGGGCGACTCGCCATCGCCCCTCTCCGCGCCAGGGCGGCCGCGCAAGTCACCTGTGAAGGAGTCCGGGTAGATGGACTCCAGAGCCTCCAGCTCGTTGCGCTGCTCCTCGCCGTAATCCGTCATCGTGACCCTCGCCGCTGCCCATGGATGGCCCGGGCGGCGAGGCGGCGCGCAGCAGCGGGTCCCGCGGCCGCGCCTGGAAAGTGCAAGGCAGCCGGCCGGCGCAGGCGCAGAGACCCGGGCTGGGCCAGGCCCAGGGCCCAAAGCTAGGCCACGCTTGCTGAGCGCCAGCTGCGCGCTAGCCTCAGCCTGCTCTCTGCTTTGGCGTTCGACTCACTCGGCCTGGCTGTCCGGGGATCTGATTGGGCCCCCGACCCCTAGCTCGCTCGCGATTTGCTGGATTGGCAAACGTGCCCGGAAAGCCTCGCAGCGTGAGATCCTCGCTCGATACATCTGGGCTGAAGGTCTTCTCACTGGTCCGCGCCGAAAGCGTAACTCCCGGCTGCGGACGGCGTCCGAGAAGTTGCAGTTTTTCTGGCGTGCCGCCTTGGCGTAGTGTCACGCAGTGCTGGATTCGAAGTGCTTTGTGTGCACTGCAAACTTACGAGGTCGCTGACCTCCCACCAGAGTAGGGTGACAACGCTGTCCCTGTGTGCGGTGAGCCCGAAAGGTTTGGCCCGGCAGTTACTAACATGCAGTCATGGGGAATTCAACTATCTAGAGGTCGACGTGGTGTCAGGGATGACATCTCTGGACTCCGCGTTTAAGTTATACAGTGGGGATGGCTGGGTAAAGAGTGAGTTCATTCTCAACCGCCCACGTTCTCTAATTGTGTATTTCTATAATTGCTGGTGGGATGTAAGTTTCATTTCAGCAAGCAATTTAAAGTAAAGACTACTCCCCCAAATGTTAAGACCCTTTGATTGGGTAATTCCACTACTACTAATAAACCTAAGTAAGAGATAACCGCTTCTGTCATCTGCATGCTCATCTCTTGGAAATCGTATTCGCGTTAAAATTCTGCGCCCCAAGTTTGCAGGAGGCTACAGATAATAGTGAAAGCCCCCGATCCATTTTGAGGCTGCACATGGTTTAAGTCAATTAAATAGAAGGTGAGATACAACAATAAAGATGGAAATCAGTAGAGAAAATCAAAAATAGGTCTTTGAAGGAATAAATGAGACATGTTCCTGACCAAAAAAATAGAGAGAGCAAATTACCAAGATCAAAAGTAAAAGAAGGGCCATCATTAAAGATCCTAAAAGCATTAAGAGTAAGGGAAATATGGAATGATAAGGTATATGTAGTAAATCCCAACTAATAATAATTAAAGAGAATATGGGAATGCTTTTATATATTAACACTAATAATAATGTCATTTCAGTATGTTTAAAAAGGAGAAAGACCGATGCAAAAATGTATTGCACTTAATTAAAAAATAAGAATGTACTTGAAATTTCCTCAAGCTTTGTAGTTAAATTATCTTGCTATGCCCCGAGTTATATTTTCAATTTCTCTATATGCTCATGAAAGTTGGATAATGAATAAGGAAGGCCACAGAAGAATCAATGCTTTTGTATGACCATGTTAATGATAAATAGGCATAGACTTCCAGAAGAAGGCACCTATCTGTCTTGGAAAAAGCACAGGCAGATTGCTCCTTGAAAGGATGACAAGACTTCATCTCAAGTACTTTGGGCATGCTGACTGGAGAAACGGCCATGGAATGGAAGGACAACATGCTTAGTAGAGGGTCAGTGACAAAGAGAAAGATCCTAAAGGAGATTAATTGACACAGTGGCTGCAGCACGGAGACTAATGTGTAGGCTGGGCAGTGTTTTGTTCCTTTACATGTAGGGTCACTGTGCCTTGCAACCACCTTGATGACACTTGACAGTATTTTGCTATGTGTCTGCCATCAAGTCAGTTCTGAC